>JAJOOF010007623.1:0-19698 GCA_029582545.1 Solanum lignicaule | reverse complement strand
GTTAAGAGGTTGATTATTGATAACCATTCGAAGTTTACCTCTTGCTTGTTCAGCTCATTTGTTGAAGTAGAAAGCTTCACAGGACCATTGAGAATCAGAAGGCACAATTAGTCTGTATTCTAACAGTTCATCATATTTCTTCTTAGTAAGCTGTAGATGTTCCGAGTTCATCCTCGAGTGGCTTGCTATTGTAGGTTTGATGTTTTAATTCCTCTTGAATGAGAGTCTGATGAAGAATTCTTCATTTAACCATAAAGGCTTATCATGCTTCTTCAGGAACTCTCTGTGGGAATCAGCACACGATTCTTCCACTAGCTGACACTTCATGTTCTTGACTCGTTCATCCTCCATGATTGGAAATAGCCTTGTAGTTGTTGTATATGGTTTAAACTTGTCCCTGAAGGTTATACCTTGGGTCTTTACCTTGAGTCGATCATTGAGCTGTTTGTAGATATCAAATCCAATTATGAGATTCGTCCCTGGGATAATAGAGCCAAGTAACTTGGTTCTGAATTGTACACCTGCGAAGAATTCTATTGTGATACGATTCTTTATGATCACTCTAGTTGTGCGGATTCCTTTAGAGACTTTATTGAACTTTTGAAAATGTGGAATCCATTGCTCATTTGGAAGGGCAGTAGGGTTAAATATTGATGCAACTTCTCATGTAACCATGAAAGCGATTACCTGGATAGGTCTATCCCATTTGGCTGGATAGAGTGCAAGTTGGACATGAGGAGTCTCAATGTCTGAGATAATATTGACTTCATTTTCCTTTAAATTAGATGTCTGAAATAAAACATCCTTTAGTTGAGATTCAGGACCATGGGAAATAGGAGTCATTTCTGGTGGCTCTTCAGTAGCCACTATATGATCCTTAATGGTGCATATGCTAGTATGTTCTACTGCATCAGGCAAGAGTTGGGTAGCTCTCTTTGCTTTCCTAGAGAATGGACAATCTCTAGTAAGGTGTGAGTTCTTTTGGCAAATGAAGCTTATCCTTTCTTTTTTCTTTTTGGATCACCTAGTGGAGGGAGATTTATACTCTGGCTGAACGGTTCGTTCAGTTGAGGTAGATTCTTCCACTCTTAGCTTAGCCATTCTTGCCTTTCGGGCTTGCCTATGGTATTTTCTTTTTCTTCTATTCCTTTGCTGGCATTTGCTGAGCTAAGGTGGCTCATTCACATCTAAGATTGTACCACATTCCTCCATGAGATCAATATGTGCGATACTGGATTCACAATATTCATCTAAAGATGAATTACTTTGCTGTTCAACAGCATCTGAATTACTGTTCAACAACATCACAGAACTCTTCGTTTCCTAACAAAGTTTCCTCTATAAGGAGATTAGAATCAAGATTATGATCTTTATCTAGGTTGTAGAGTTATGAAACTTCTAGATCAAAGTTGATCAAGTCGTTATCTAGGATGTTTTTTTCATGGCAGACCCTACCATAATCAGGAAGACCATGTTCATGTGTTGCTTCTCATGCCCTCGGCGTATCTACCCCCTTATTTGGCATCTTTCTCCTCTTTTGTTCTAAGTTTGATCGACTAATTGAGAAAGAATTGACTAGGGTAAGTTCTAATTTAGGGTGTAAAGATGTAGTTTAAGGGTCCAACGCATAAGGAAAACTCCAAACGACCCCTAATTTAACTGATGTCGGGGCCAATCGATGGACTAGACCCACAGATCGTGGATCGACCGATGGTCTGTGCTGGTTAACTATCGTTTGGTTACTATAAGCTGGTCCCTGCGTGGGTCGATACTTGGCCAATTTTTCAGAGGGTTCTTGGGATTGGTCCCAGGTCGTGAACCACGGACCACCAGTATGGGATGTGGGTCACCCTACGGTCCATTAGTGGAAACCGTGGGTTGCACCTGCAACTCTGAAATCTGCATATTGGTATGTGTCGGATACGGGGTGTTACACCCCTGTTGCTGACTCTTTTGTGGCAAAGAGGGTCTATAGAAAATGTCCCATTTTTTTGTCCCATAGAGTTACTTTTGTTGACTTGGTAGAGCTTGATATGCTAGATTTTGATGTTATCCTTGGAATGGATTTGCTTCACTCATGTTATGCTTTTATTGATTGTAGAACTCGTGTAGTCAAGTTCAGTTCCCAAATGAGCCTGTCCTAGAGTGGAAAGGAGGAAATTCTATGCCTAAGGATCAGTTTGTCTCTTGTCTTCAAGATAGGAAAATGATTTCTAAGGGTTGCATATACCATCTAGTTAGGGGTGAGGGATGTGGATTCTGAAACCCCTACTCTTGAGTCGGTCCACGTTGTGAGTGAGTTTCCAGAAGTGTTCCCAGATGATCTACCCGATATTCCTCCCGAAAAGGGAAATAGACTTCAGTGTTGACCTTCTCCTACATACGTAAACTATTTATATTCCTCCTTACCGAATGTCTCCGACAGAACTAAAGGAGTTGAAGAAACTATTGAAAGATTTGTTGGATAAGGGTTTCATCCGATCGAGTATCTCTCCATGGGGTTCTCAAGTTTTGTTTGTTAGAAAGAAGGATGGTTCTCTTCAAATGTGTATTGACTATAGTCAGTTGAATAAAGTGACCATTAAGAACAAATATCCCCTTCCAAGGATAGATGATTTGTTTGACCAACTTCAAGGAGCAAGTTACTTCTCTAAGATTGATCTTCGGTCGGGTTATCACCAATTGAGGGTGAAGGAAAATGATATTCTAAAAACGGCTTTTAGAACTCGATATGGTCATTTTGAGTATTTAGTGATGTCTTTTGGTTTGACTAATGCTCCAGCCACTTTTCTGAATTTGATGAATAAGGTGGTTAGACAATACCTTGATATGTTTGTGATTGTGTTCATTGATGATATATTGATTTATTCGAGAAGTGAGGATGAGCACATTGATCATTTGAGAACTGTATTTCAAATTCTCAATGACCAACAACTCTTTGCAAAGTTTAGCAAATGTGAGTTTTGGCTAAGATCCGTGGCTTTCTTTGGTCATGTTATTTCAAGCAAGAGTATTGAGGTAGATCCTAAGAAAACGGATGTGGTCAAGAGTTTTCCTAGACCTATATCCCATTCGGAGAATATAAGTTTCTTGGGTTTAGCTGGTTACTATAAGAGGTTTGTTAAGGGGTTTTTTTATTACCTATCCAATGATAGCTTTTGACGCAAAATAAGGCTAGGTTCATATGGTCCGAATCATGTGAAAAGAGTTTTCAAGAATTGAAAGATAGACTTACTTCCGCTCCGGTGTTGACTTTACCAGAAGGGACGGATGGTTTTGTTGTTTATTGTGATGCCTCAAGAATTGGGCTAGGATGTGTGCTTATACAAAATGGGAAAGTCATTGGCTATGCTTCAAGACAACTTAAGATTCATGAGAAGAATTATCCAACCCATGACCTTGAACTAGAGGTGGTCGTATTTGCCTTAAAGATTTGGAGGCATTATTTGTATGGAGTTCATGATGATGTTTTTACTGACCATAAGAGTTTGCAATATGTGTTTAACCAAAAGCATCAAAATTTTCTCCAAAGGAGGTGGCTAGAGTTTTTGAAGTATTATGGCATTGGTGTTCTCTATCACTCAAGTAAAATGAATGTGGTTGCGAATACTCTTAGTAGGTTATCTATGGGTAGTGTTGCTCACATTGAAGGTGATAAAAAGGAGTTAGTTCGAGATGTTCATAGATTGGCCCAGTTTGGTGTTCAGTTAGTGGACTCTACCAAGGGTGGTGTTATGGTTCACAATAGGTCAGAATCATCTTTTGTGGCGGATGTGAAGTCCAAGAAAGGTCTTGATCCGACTTTGGTTGAATTGAAGGAAGCGGTACTTAAGAAGTCCATTGAGGCTTTCTCCTAAGGCGGAGATGGAGTACTTAGATATCAAGGTTTTTTGTGTGTTCCTAATGTTGATGACTTGAGGGAACAATTCTTGTGAGAAGCCCATAGTTCTCGGTATACCATTCACCTAGGAGACACCAAGATGTACCATGATTTGTGGGAGATCTATTGGTGGAATGGGATAAAGAAGGATATTGCGGAGTTTGTGGCCAAATGTCCTAATTATCAACAAGTAAAAGTTGAGCATCAGAGACCGGGAGGTTTATCCCAAGATATTAGCATTCCTACTTCGAAGTGGGAAGATGTGAATATGGACTTCAAAGTTGGTTTTCCCCGCACCCGACAACAACATGACTTGATTTGAGTTATAGTAGATTGAATGACGAAATCGGCTCATATCATCGCCATCAAGGTTTCTTATTCGGTGGAGGCTTATGCTAAGTTGTATTTGATGGAAATGGTGTAGTTGACTTGAGTTCCTTTATCCATTATCACCGATCGTGGTACTCAATTCACTTCTTACTTTTGGAAATCTTTCCAAAAGGGTCTTGATACTCGTATTAAGCATAGTACGACCTTTCATCCCCAAATCGATGGGCAAGCGGAGCATACTATCCAAACTTTGGAAGATATGTTAAGAGCATATGTGATTGACTTCAAGGTTAATTGGGATGATCATTTGCCTATAACAATAGTTATCACTTAAGTATTGATATGGCTCCATTTGAGGCATTGTATGGTAGGAGGCGTAGATCTCATATATGTTTGGTTTGAGGTGGGTGAGGTGGCCCTAATAGGTCCTGAGGTTGTACATCAAGCTATGGAGAAGGTTCGACTTATTAGAAAAGGTTGAAAATGACTCAAAGTCAACAAAAAAGTCATATGCCAATGTTAGAATAAGAGATCTTGAGTTTGATGTTCCTGATTAGGTTTACTTGAACATTTCACCCATGAAGGGTGTAATGAGGTTTAGTAAGAAAGGGAAGCTTAGTCCCTGTTATGTAGATCCATATCAAATTTTGAGGCATCTTGGTAAGGTTGCTTATGAACAAGATTTGTCTAATGAATTTGCATTGGTGCATTCGGTTTTCCACGTCTCTATGTTGAAGAAAATTGTTGGAGATCCAACATCTATAGTTCCCTTAGAAGGGTTGGGAGTTAAAGAGAATTTTTCTTATGAAGAAGCTCTGGTTGAGATTTTTGACCGGCAAGTCGAGAAGTTGAGAAACAAAGAAGTTGCTTCCGTGAAAGTGTTCTGGAGGAATCAGTTAGTTGAGGGTGCCACTTGGGAGGCTGAGGCCGATATGATGTCCCGATATCCTCATCGTTTTCCTTCTACTCATACTCAAACTTGAGGTATTGAGTTCCTCATGGTTTACTCTTTTGGTGTCATATGTTTTAGATATTTCCATGGTTTTCGTATGTATGCATGATCATGAAAATCTTAAGTTTTGAGAAAATGAGTCAACTTGATTGATTTTTACATGTTTATGTGCATTTGAGTATGAATTGCATAGAGACTATATGACATGATGTTTTGAGCATGATTTAGCTTTGAGTATATGTTTCCTCCTCGGATATGTACATTTATGTGATTGCATGCATGATGAATTGCTAGTTTTGAGTTCTTTTCCTTCATGTGATGTCTAGAATCCCATTCGAGGATGAATGTTCCCAAGGGGGAGATATTGTAACACCTCGGAATCTAGTAGGCTATGCAAGGGACAAAGTGAGAGGTCACAAGCTAAAGACTGAGACTGGGAACCCTTTACGAAGGCCCAGACGAGCCGTGAAGGGCACCACAAGGTGTGGTGTGGTTCGTTAAGGATCGATGTACTTAGAAAAAGAGGGCTCCCCTCCCACGAGCACCTAGACGGCTCGTGGTGAAACCTGTGAAAGGAGAGGCAGTAGCTACCTTAAGGGTGACCCTTCACACGAGCCACTTGAAGGCTCGTGGCGTGGATCATGAAGAAAGGGAGGGGGGGATCTTAGGTGTTTTTCCAAGCCAATGGTCAAGGACCACGGCTCCCACCACGGCCCATGTGATCCTTAACGGCTCGTAAAAGGTGGCGTGTAGGGATGTAGTGAGTTGTAAGTTCAGGGGTAGTTGGGTCTTTTCCTAATTATTTTATATTGATACTATATCGTTTTACCCATACCTAGGACCCCTATATAATTGATTTTAACCCCAAATTCAACACATTAAATTCATTCTTCTAAAAATCCAAAAAAAGACCAAGTTCTTCCTCTCCTAAATATTTCTCTCTCTAGAAACTTAAAGAAGAAGAAGGGTCCAATCTAGGGTTTCAAGGCAAGCCTCCATTTCCACCATTAAAGGCAAGCTTTTGGCATTGAGGTATGATAGTTTTCATCCATGGATTCCTTCCATTCATGGAGTTCCCAAATTCTCCTATTTTAAATTTTAGAGTACCCCAATTGAGTTAGGGTTTTCTTCAATTTCCATGGGTTCTCTTCAATGTTTATTTAAATGATTGAATTATGATCTCTCATGCATGAATTGATGAAATACTATGGTTTTTATGATGATCCCCCATGAACCCATGTAAATCCTATGTTTTCCAATTATGATGATATAATATGGGTTTTGATTATGAAAGAAGATTTTTATGATATCAATCGTGAATTGATAAAATTATATGATTTCAGGATGAATTTCTTTGAGCCCATAACTAACCCATGATTTCTAGATGTTGATGTATCAAAATAGGTTTGGAACCAGGAAAGGTGAATTATGAAAGTTAGCATGTTCTTATGAAAATTATGTATATGTTTTAAGGAATTCTTTGAGAGTGAAGTATCAATGATGATGATGTTGTTGTTGTTGTTGTTGTGTTGTTGAAAGGACTTTCTCATATACACAGCTATGCATGATTGTGAAATGTATTCTTAGATAACCAAGGTTCTTAAGGTTGAAAGGTTATTCTAACCTAAAATGAATCTATGTAAGGAATTATGTTAATGTTGAGGCAAGAGGCGAATACCCATGCTCTCCATTGAATGACAAGAGGCGATTACCCATGTTCCTTTTAAGAACAAGAGGTGGTTACCATGTTCCTTTATAAGCTATTATAAATAGAATTAAGAACTATTTCGTGGAAGTTAAGCTTAGCACCGAGTGGACAAGTGGCGATTACCCAAGTTTCGTACCTATGTGCCCCCTTAGGATTGTTTAGAAATACATTAGCTAGTGGATCCACAATAGCTAGAAGTTCATAGTCCTTTCCTTGGCATGTAGGAGACCCCTTTTTTGATGGGGGGTAGACATCGGATTTCATGTTGAGAGCTCCCGTGGTCTTATATGTCGGTTAAGGCTTTTTCCCATAATTAAGCAAAGTTATGATGAACCAGGGTTACTTCAAGGAAGTATCGTAAGTATATTTTAAGATAATGTTCACTTTCATTGATCATGGTTTTTATGACTTATGGTTTCTAAACTCTCAAGATGCATGTTTTAGTTTGATCATTGCTTACTCATGAAAATGTTCGATTTTAGCATGTTTTAAATGTTTTATGCATGGCTATCATACTTGGTACATTGTTTTGTACTAACTCATACTCTTGCCTACATTTCCTCAAATATAGGGTCCGACAGTCAGGGTTCTCAGTTTCGTGACTAAAGGTTGATTGACGAGATTTTCGAGCTTTGGTGAGTCCGCATGATTCAAGGACGGACTTTCATTGTCTTATATTTTATTTCTTACTTTTAGTTTTTGGACATGGTGTATGGGCTAGGCCCAATTTCATTTTTATGTACTAGATGGCTAATGAGACAAGTGTTTAGACATCCGCTTTGGTTTTATAAAACTTTCAGGGACCTATACGCCTTGTTACATCTAGGGTGTACCCCTGTGTTGTGACAATATATCAAGATTTTCAAACAACTCTTAGCAAAATAGGGTTCATGAGGTAAATTAAACATGAACAACAATGAAAGATCATTAATAATATGAAATAATGTAATCTCTTTAATGAAATCAAGAATTGAACAATAGGAATATAAACTAAATTCGAAAATCATGAATCATGGTGTAAAAATTTTGGCTTTGATCTTACTAATTAAAACTATAGATGTATTGTGTAAGGAAGAACTTAATCCCTCACTATGATAGCCTTATGTACTGGGGAGAAAAAGAGTTCTTGAAGAAAGCTTGATTGAGAAACTTGGAAACTTAGGTTTGTCCTTTTTTATTCTTGCTCTACGCTTGGGGAGAAAGATATGAGAGAATTATGAGGTAATACGAATATATAATCCCCAATAATGTGATACAACGATCAGGTTTAGGCTTAGGAAGAATGAAAAAGACTGAAATATCTGTAATTAAAAACTTGTCGGAACATTCCATGAGAGAGATCTACGAATCATGGTTTGATATACAACCCGTGGATTATATTCATAGAATTCAAGCCTGTAATTCGACCCTCAGAATTTCATTCCACCGACCCTAATTTCGTTTCGTGGTTTGTTCGCGTAAAAATCAGACCCAAAATAAGTTTTAGGACTTCATTTATGGACCTAATTTACAGTCCTTAGATATGTTTATGACCCATAGATAAATTCGTACAAATATGGACAAAAAATTGTTTTTAAAGTTTTATTTCCCAAGCTCCATTTACGTTCTGTACTTCAATTTACGCCCCGCAAATGGGGCTCATAGTTGATAGATTATGAAAACTTTGTTGAAAGTGTTCCTAGTAAAACATTCATAACATTTTACTTTGAACTATGATTTATGCAAACTTGGTGATGTTAGAAAAAAAATCATAGACCTTTAATTTGATAAATCATGACCCACCTAATCTTCTATATGCTAAAAGATATGATCGTTTGAAGTTAACCCTTGCATGAACTTATGCAAAAAAACATAGCTGGGAAAAAGGCAATGAATGCGACTTAGTGCTATAGGTATCTTATAATGCTTAACCCATTCTGATACACCTCTCACACCTAGGTATGGACCTTAACACATATGTACAAGTATGACACCACCCAGTTCGAGATTATGTTCTTACAATGGATGATTCTAATTCTATGAGTAGATCAGTTGTGAGGTGTTACACTTGAATTGCTACATAATTGTGACATATGACATATTTCTAGTAGCTCATTAATTCGACTTGAATTGCCGCATAATTTTGACACCTTGCATATTTTCAGTGGCTCATTTATTTGACTTGGATTGTCACTTCATTTGATACGTGATATAGTTTTTATGGATTTTTTAATCGACTTGGACTGCCACGTCATATGTAGCATGAGCTTGAGTTTTTTAAGATGGGATAATAGCCAGTTGAGAGGAATGAGTAGAAGGTGTCATCTAAGTCTTCAAATTGAATGTGGTGACAATGACTTGGTCAAATGAGATTAAATGAATAGTGGACTTGATTAGAGTAATTAAAAACTTTGGGTGTATATTAATAATTCAAAAATATTGAAAATTCTCCCCTCTTTTAAAATTTCTCCCTTCATTATCTTTTCAATCTTTCTTTCTCTTTCCAAATTTTTTTCTCCCTCATCTTCATCTTCTTTCTTTCCCTCTTACTCCATTTTCTTCTTCTTCTTCTTATCGTCTTTGTTGCCGCAATTGTCGCCGCTGATATTCATCATTTTTTATCGCATTCTTCTTCTTTTTCTACTTTTGGTCCTTATTTTTACAAATTATTTTGTTTTGATTTCAAAATTTTTGAAGATTTTATTTTTTAAGTAATTGAAGAAAGTATGCAGAAAATACAACAACTATGATAATTGTTGCAGCAACTCTAAAGTTGCTTCAACAAATGTTGAAGTTACTGCAACAATTGTTTAAGTTGTTCCAGTAATTGCTCAGTTGCTGCAACAAGTACGATAATTGTTTCATCAAGTGTTGAGCAACATTCGTAGTTGCTGCAACAACTTCAACAACTACGATTAAGAATAGAGTAATTATTGCGGGAAAAGATGTGCTGGTGGTAACAACAAAGGTGGAGGTGGTGGTTGTTGTGGCGGCTGTGGTGGATAAGAAGGAGGTGGCAACAGTGGTTGTGAAGGGGGAAGAAGAGGAGGAAGTGGTGGTGATGGAGGAAGAACCGATGGTTGTGATAAAGGACCAAGTGATGATGGTTGAAGAGGTGACAATGACAGAAGGGGACAGGATGGCGGAGACAGAAGGGTTTTTAGGGGTGGGATAGGATGGGGAAGATAGGACTTTTGTTTAAATTACAAAACTGGTGGGTTTAAAAATTAGTGTCATTAACACTAATCGTAAAATTGTCACCTCTACTCAATAATTGAAACTTGTGTCACTTTTTCTTAATTTTAAAACTTTTTTGTCACCCTTATAAAAATGGAAAACTTATCTGTCTACACATCCTTATTTACCATATTTTCTATTATTCCCTTCCATTCTAAAAAATTATAAAAATCCCTCTTTTTCCTCCAAAACCCTACTCATTCCGATACATAACTTCTGAACTCCCAAATCCATGTTTCTTTCTTCCTATTTTCACTCCTTCAATATCTTCCTATTTTCACTCCCTCAATATCAACAATCACTTCCATAATTACAATTTTGAATTTTAAATATTTTCTCTCTAGTCAATCAATTTCAACTTCCCCAATAAATCATGTTTCTTCTTCTCCAACTTACAATTCATTGTTTTTTGTTTTTTATTTTTTAATTTTTCATCTTCAATGTCTTGATACATATGAATGATGCTCCTTCTTTTAGTATTGGGATTACCAGTTAACCTCATCTAATATTGATTACCCAATTACTCGATGAAGGATACATCTTTGAATTCAAAATCAATTGTAGAAGAACACTCAAAAAAAGGGAAGGAAAGGTCAAGTTGTTGGTGACTCTGGTAAGGGCTTAAGTTCGTGATTAATGGGTGACACCATTGTTGAAAGTTGTAGGAGATGATACAAAGCAGAGGAGAAAATGTAGAAGGATTTTTTTATCATTGTTTTTTGCTTTTAGCAGATCAAACTGTTGTTTTTTTCTTGTTCATCTTGCAGATAAGACTGTTGTTTTTTTTCTTGTTCATATTTTTTCTAATAATATTGGGTTTAGATTTTTAATCTATCTAGTTGTTTTTGTTTCTTAAATTAATGTATAATGTCTTCGTTTCAACATTATGATACGTTATAATTTCATCATGCACAATGTATCGTGTTCAAATATTAGTTTTGATACATAATCTTATTTTATTGAAACACAAATAAGTATGTATCATGTTCATAGTTATGTACTTGGTACATAACTATTACTAATTATGGTATCTTTTACAACCAGATACATACATCCAAACTTATTCAACTAGAACGTTATGTATCTGTAGACATTATTAAATATTATTGTTGATACATAAACACTAATGTTTTTATAACAATATATATTTGTATCAACTCACCAATGTGTTATGTATCACACATAAAAAATATGTTATTGGAAACAATTACATGTATAATGTATCTTATGTAAAATATAGTATTCTCAAACAAAATACGATACATCAATAGTAATGTACATGCACTAAATTTTTAGGCATGATACATAAATTCGAATTTATACTAAATGTATGTGACACATAACTATTGTTTTTTACCTTTGAATCTGTTACGATTTGGGAAAGATTGATATAGATTTGAATTTAGTATTGTCCAAATTAATTTATGGATAAATTAAACTGAATTTTAATAATTCAATAGTTACTTACACAACAGAGTAGCCAAAATTTTGACATTACATAAATTTCTTAAAATAATCAGCAAAACTTAACCATTAATATCCCTATTTAGAAATTAAAAAAGAATTTATAGTTAAATTGTCTTATAGATCAACTTAAGTCAAAATTTCTTATCCAATATACCTCATTTATTGTTTATTGAGAAAAATGATAAATATATCGATGAACTAGGATAAATGGTATGCAGATACCCTCAGTTATACTTAATGGTTGTATATACCATTACCGTCAATCTTTTGTCATGTGTATATTCTCAAACTAACAGCTGGACACGTGACTTAATCTCAATAATTTACCTAATTATTTATTTTATTTTTTATAAAAAATTAAAAAAATTCACCCATATTCCATACAATTACCCACCCTGACCCAATTATAACTCAATCCTTATTTTTTGGTGACCCAAAACAGTCTTCCCAATATCACCACAACTGTCGTTGTAGTCGCTGAACATTCTCCATGTTTTCATCGTATGTATAAGAGCTCTAGAAGAGCTATCAACGTCAATCTTCTGAAGAAAAAAAAAGAAAATTATCATTACAAACCCATGTGTAGGAAAATGCACTAATTTCAAATATCATATTGAATCTTCTATAAAAAAAAAAAAGAGAAAATTCGATGATTCAGAAAACTATTTTGGCCAAAAATGTAGCCAGCTAATACCAAATCATAGGCACTACGAAGGAACTCATCATACCCCCATCCTTCACATACTTCACTTTCGTTACAAAGATGCAACGAGGGTAACAAAGTCTAACATGTCAAAACTTCAAGCCATCAGGAAAAGAAAGAAAAAGGGAATAGAAAAGAACATATATCCAGTACAAATAAACTCTGATTAGAAGAGAAGTCACTATTTCTATAAGCAACTCGAAGAGTGCAGATACATGTATTACAACAACAATAAATCAATTTCATCAGACAAATTGAATCGCTTACATATAGAAAAACCGATGACCTAGAGGACTAATTTAGCTGGATGGTTGGACTAATTTCATCGAATGGACGGACTAATTTAGCAAAATGGCCAACATTGGCGGTGGAATTGGGAGGAATGACTTTGGGTCACGAAGAAATAGGGTTTAGGTTATATTGGCTCATGGGTTGTATTTTTATGGAATATGCGTGGGTTTTTAAATTTTTGATAAAAAATTAAATAAAAATGGGTAAATTAATGAGAATAAGCCACATGTCCCGCTGTTAGTCTTAAGAGTATAAACATGCCAAATGATTGACGGTAAGGGTATATATACAATCTTAAAGTATAATGTAGCGTATAAACATACCATTTGTCATAATTTGGGGGTATATTTTTCCTTACACAAAATGACCATTCACTCCTTGTTTTGCTAGCGAAGTACATTCAGCCATTCCTTACCCATTTTGATTATTTGTCCATGTGCCTACTTTCTAGCAATATACCAATAATTCTAGCTTTAAGTGTGAACATTAACCAATCGATGAAAGAGATTCATTCAATTTAAAATTTTATCAACCGTAGATGTAAATCATTTTGAGTAAATAATATATAAAAAGACTCAAAATATTGAGAGGAGCTCATATATAAAATTTGGGATTGGTTAGAGGAGAATTGAGTTTATCGGGATTAAAAACAGCAGCTTATGTAGAGAAGATGACTTATTAAAGTTTACAAATATTGTGTAAACAATATATATGAATGTATATACATTTATGATACATAGTAATATATCATATATACCCGATTATACAGTATACATTAAAGTTCATAAATATTCTATAAACAATGTATATGAATGTATATACATTTATGATACATAGTAATATATCATGTGTTTACACTATACATTACATATACATACAATCATTTAATTGAAAACATTTTTGGCCAATGGTATATTTACACTGTCACGATCCAAAAATGGACGTGATGGCACTCGTCTTATCTGATCAAGAAAAGTCCGCTTAAAATCCAAAATATGATGATTGAAATGTGGAAATTTAAACATCAATGACTTAAATGTGGATAACTTAACCAAATTCATAAATACCCCCAAAACCTGATTGTCACGTGTACAACCTACTAATGTAATACAACTGAATTGAAATGAGATACAAGTCCAAATGTCCAAGTTCCTAAAGTAATCTAAGAACATAAGTAAAGGAACAAGAGGACCTGCTAAAGTGACAAGCAGCTACCTCTCAAGTCTCCACAGAAAAGCCTCGAACATAGTACAGAAGAAGACTAATCACACGATTCAGGCTCGTAACCTATACAAGTATAGAAGCAAGGGGTGAGTACCAAAAAATATGGGACTCAACAAGAAAACCTCGAATTACAAGGTATAGCAAAATAGAATATGAATACTCTTTTTCATCCAAATCTAATCTCCTCAAACTACAACCTCCATAGAAATCACCCCAACCTAACAGTCTCACTATACACAGTTCACAAGGTTTAACAGTTACAGTCCAACGGTCACAGTTCAACACCCAACAAGTATCTGGTATGACAATTACAAGTGTCAAGTAGATCAATCACAAGTATCAAGTAGATCAATCACAAGCATCAAGTAGATCAATCACAAGTATCAAGTTCATCAAACCACAATAATCAATCACTTACCAGAACCATTTCCTATCGGCACAATAACACTAGCCGAAATCATTTTCCATAGGCTTTATATAGTATCACTTATCGGAACAATTTCCCTTTGGAAAAATATCACTAGCCAGAACCATTTCCCTTCGGCACAATATCACTAGCCGGATTAATTTTCCTTCGGCTTTATATCACATTACTAGCCGAAACCATTCCCCTTCAGCTTTACATCATATCACTAGACGAAACCATTTCTCTTCGGCTTTACATCACATCAATAGCTGAAACCATTTCCCTTCGGCAAAATAACAAATGTCTCATCATAGTTCACAACAATAAAAATGTAAATAAGCAATTTCACATCATAAGAATGAGACAACAACTCAAGCAATTCAAGTCCACAATAATACCATCAAAGCACTTCATCAATCAACAAAATAGGGTCCACAACAAGGCAATTCACAAAGGATGATTATCAACACGCCGCCTTGTTCATTAATTACCTTTTTATTCATTCATATGAATCACGTGGAATAATGGAACCCCATCACCTCATTCCTATAAATCCCCAACACATAAGGAAGCACATGATTCTACAAGTTTTACAAGGTTTAAAAGATCACTTGCTTACATTCAAGCACACAATTACTCGATAACTTGATTCTTCCCTCTTCATACAATATCTGAATCAATGCAATCTAATTAAATAACGATTTACAATAAGATGTCAAAACTAACAACACTCGTATCAATCATTTTGAGAACTAGGCCAAATTGGCTCAAAAACCCATTTCTGAAATGAGGGATAATTCTGGAAATTTGTATAAAATCACGTTATCCAAAAAATTTGGAACTCCATAGTAAAAATCCCATTGATAAATGAGTTGAAATCATGCTCAAAACTCGAATTTACTTAAATCACAAAATTTCTGAGAAAAACCCTCAATACTTAGGTCTAAAACCTCGAGTCGAATCTGAAATATTTCTTGAAAAATATCTTACTCATGCTAAGGGAAGTTAAAATATGAAATTTTCATCTAAAACTGAGTCCAAATCGATAAAATTCCAATTTTTTTCCATGAAATTCACGGATAAGAAAAGAAAATCAGTTGAAGAAATCATGAGAAAATGTGAAAATAAGGATTAGATACTAAGCCTCATATTAAATCTTGAAGAATGCCGCAAGAATCACTCAATTCCTATCTCTAGAACTCCCAATTTTCTCAAAATACCAAATGAACACAATCTATAATTTTAAATAGCTGAACAATAGTATTTTTACTAGCGCACCAGTAACTTTTTTTCTCTAAAAAGGTCGTAACTTCTTCATACAATAGCGAAATGACCCAATTCTTTTTCTTGAATGTCTTAAATAATGATACAGACCTTCTCATTCAACCAAAACTCAATTTCATGCTTGTTTTCCCAATCAAATATCATTTCTGCTCGATAAACAATTATTTCATAATAGCGATAAAAGTCCAATCTCGGCTTAGTGAAAATGCACCAAACTTTGCAAATCATTCCTATAATTCATGCTCAAACTTTCTGAAGTATCGAAATAATTTTTCAATATTTAAAACTAATAAAGAACCTTTTAGATGACACTAATTGCTGAAACAATGCCAAAGTACCCAAAAGCCAAAAAAAACTAAATTAAACCACATCGAGAACCTCCCGAACTCAAACCAAATATGCTACTAGCTTTAAAATGACATTTTGGATTCAATGGATTCATCCAAACACCAAAACAAGGTCACCTTAACCCGATGTTGACCAAAGTCAACTTTAACTTAAGAAACTCTAAATTTCCATATAAGGACATGAAACTCATCCAAAAGTTTCGGGAACTGAACCAAACCATCAACTAGACCAAATATCAACATTTGGACCTAGGGTTGTCCTCAAAGCTCAAAAATGACTTTTCTAACCTTAAACACTGACTAAAGTCAAACTTTAGCCTTAACTTTCTTCACATCTCATCTAATGACTCAAAATCAAACCAAAAACCTTAGGACCCAAGCCAATAGTCCTACTAATTCAAAATTCAAGTTCCAAAACTGATAGAACTAGCTGAATTCTATTTTGAGACTCGTAGCTATAGTCGTTACCAAAAATTACTTTTAACAACTTCAACTCTCCAAAACACTAAAACTTCCAAAAATTACAATTTTACAATCAATTCTCAAAACCAACTATGTAAACTAATCAGACAAGACTCGGGGAAACTATCGAGAGGAGTAAAATGGTAATTTTCTAAATAATTCTAAAATGACCTTCATGGTCATTATATTATCCATCACTAAAAATTATGTTCGTCCTCGAACATAAAGAAGAAAAGGAAGAATACACAACGTTAATGAGAGCCTGAGACCTAATTTCGGAAGTTGGTATTTTCATCCCCAAGTGAACTCATTGTTAGGACCATACCATCAGGATCAACTACCAAAAATTGAACTTCCAAATTGAAATTCAAAAATATGCAAACCATGAGTGATTACCAAGCCACGGACTAACCCATGAACCAAATCTGAACAGAAACTCTCTAAACCACAACACAACCATCGAGTCGAATCCTCTTCCCAAATAACCAAAATAAATATTTAACTAATACCTTCTAAAATTAGGAGTTAGACAGAACCAACCACTGAACACTCATAATGCACAAAACCCTCACTGATCTTAGTAAGAATTCATCCTCTTAAAATAATCCTCCCATGAGCTTTAAGCTACAAAAACTGATCTTTAGAAAACACATACTCAGCAAGTGTTGAGAACCAAACAAACACGATACTCAACAAGAAAACCTTAAATCACAATTAAAGCAAAATAAAATAGATGTACTCTTTTCATCGCAACCAAACCTTCTGAAACTACATCCTGCATAGAAATCAACCCAACCTACTAGCTTCACAATACACAGTTCACAAGGCTTAGTAGCTATAGTCCAACGGTCACAGTTCAACAACTAACAAGTATCAAGTATGACAGTAACAAGTCTCAAGTAGACCAATAACATTTATCAAGTAGATCAATCACAAGATTTTGTAGATAAAATAGAAGCATCAATTAGATAAATCTCAAGTATCAAGTTTATCAAATCACAATAATCAAATATTTGCCGGAACCATTTCTCATCGGCATAATATAACTAGTCGAAACCATTTTCTATCGACTATATATAGTATCATTTGTCGGAACCATATCCATTCTGCACAATATCACTAGCTGGATCCATTTCCCTTTGACTTTATATCACATCACTAGCCAGAATCATTTATCATCAGTTTTATATCATATCACTAGCTGGAACCATTTACCTTTGGCTTTATATCACATCACTAGCCGAAACTATTTTCCTTCAACATAATAACATATATCTTATCACAGTGCACAACAATCATTCCAAATAAGCAATTTCATACCATAAGGAAGAGAAAACAACTCAAGCAATTCGAGTCCACAATAATACCATCAAAGCACTGCATCAATAAACAAAATAGGCTCTACAACAGGGAAATTCATGAAGCATGACTGTCAACACTTTGCCTTTTTCAATAATTCCCTTTTTATTCATTAATATCAATCAAGTGGAATAATTGAACCCATCACCTCATCGTTATTACTGCCCATCACAAACAATTAAGGAAACACACGATTCTACAAGTTTTACAAGGTTTAGAAGATCACTTACCTCAATTCAAGCACATGGACCCTTAACCCTAGATGGTCTGTGTAGGGGTTCCTTCATGGCACCCTAGATGGAAATTGGACACCAATCCAAAATGGACTATGGACCCTTCACAGCACCCTAGATGGTCCGCTTAGGAGTCCACAGTCCGTTAAGGATGTCGTGAGTGACCATCCAGGACTTTCCTGGAAGGGGTCACCTAGATGGTGCCCTATACGGCCCATCTAGGGGTTCACAGCTTGCCAAGGGCATCGTGAACCACCCTCCAGTGGCTTCCTTGGAGGGAGTCACCTAGACGTTGCCTTTAACGACATGTGGTGACTCTGATGGCCCGTCTAAAGGTCCATAAAAGTTACCTAGTCAAGGAGGTTGCACCCATGGTCAATGTGAAGGCCAAGGACACCTTAACGGTCTATAGAGCTTCTCACAGGCAGTGAAGTCATCCTTGAATGAGACTTATCATACTTTGAGTTTTGTGTTAACTTCAAATGATCATACCTTTCAAAACAAAAGAAACTAGTGGCCCATCAATTATAAAATTAAAGATCTTTGAGTCTTCTTTCCAATGCCGCCTATTTTGCCTAATTCTTATCCTGGAGTAACAAGTTATGCTTGTTTTAGTGAAGCCCTATCGGGTAGGGCATCTTCACGACCTGCTAGACGGGCCATGGTGATCATGATGGCCCGTGTGTTTGGTACTTCATCTACGTTGTTTGGTGCTTAAGCTACATCATTTTACTAAGTCTAAGCCTAGTAATCTAGTGAGAAACTACTTAAAACTCTAAATCTCCTAAAATCATCCCACTTGGAAAGGAAAGAAGAGAAAGAGACGACAATTTCTCCGAAGAACAAGTAGTGGTCTTCTTCCAGTTCAGCCCTAAAATCAAAAGGATTTCTTCGTAGTTTTTGCCACCAGGTATGTGGCATTTCACTAGTGGGTTCCTTTCACCCATTACGTCTCTAGAATTCAGTTAGTTCTTAAATTTCTCCATAAATTTTTCAGACCTTGGGTTCCTAAATCTTAAGGATCTATTGAAATTTAACTGTTATAGTTTCTATATTATCGATCACATGTTTCTTGGAGAATTAGTACATTACCATGTATAGAACTCAGAACCCTAGCTTGTGTTAATTATCAGTATTTCATGAATTATACTTGCTAGGCAGATCAATCAGAAAATCATGCTTAAGAATTCGAATGCCATATATTTCAGTATATGTATGTTGCATTCTCAGAAAATTATTAGTATTTTGAGCTACCAGTATTTTAGTTGCATTTCATCATTACAGTCAGTTGGAAGTACACTTAGCACCGAGTTGGACTAGGGTCCAGCGTACCCTCAAGTCCTAGAACTACGTGCCAGCATAGATTTATAACTCCCATTTGTTGAGCATTAGTTTTAGTGATCATGCCACAGTCATGACTTTATACCCCGGCAAGGTATATTGGGTCCTCTCGATGGGGCGTATAGATAGGACGCCACATTTAGCTCACATGATTTATGTCGGTTAATAGTATCTCCCACATTCAGATTCATGTTGCATTGAACATGTATTGATTATTTACTTCAGTATTCAGTTCAACATGTTATCTTCATGATTAGTACTTGGTCATTTCCTACATCTCAGTTTTCCGTTATGTTCAGTATATCTATTTCCTTGTTTAGTTGTTATATTGATCAACTTAGCATATATTGTAACGACTCGGAAAATGATAGAGTGAAACTAGAGCCTCACGTGTGAGTTTGGAGTCGAGAACTTAATGAAATGATTATATTTGAATTTGACCCAAAAAGTTCTTTAAAATGTGCTTCGGAAGTTACCGGAAACTTGTTTAGCTGT
>JAJOOF010007622.1:0-18045 GCA_029582545.1 Solanum lignicaule | reverse complement strand
CTAGAAAACAAAATATAACTATATCATTTCACATAAAGGACAAATAGATAAGGATCAATTTTTTTATATTTTAAAAAAAAGATGGACTAATAAAACCAACAAAACACAATACATAAGGGTCAAACAAGCATTATAGATTATTAGCACAATATTAAATGTAAGAGAAAAGACTGCAATTAAACTGATCACTGAGACCCATTTTAGGATGAATGCACATCTTTTAGCAGATTTAACCGAAATAAAAAAAAATCCATGTGACTAAAAGATTTAACCGAAATAAAATCCCATGTGACCAAGTTATTTGGCAAGAAAAATTAGAGATAAACATAGCTATGCCACAAGAAATCATCACGGAGTGTTACTGATTTTAAACATCAAGACTTGCCAAATTATGCTAAAATATCTTCAATCCACTAGGAATTAAATAAACTACCTTGGTCGAGCTAATCCATGAAATTCAAGAGATTAAGGCACCAAACAATATTCCAAAACAAAAGATGGAAATGCATAATGACCAAATAAAGGGGGCACACAGAGAGATGCTAATAGCACACTGCTAACTTATGCCGAAAAGAATTATATATTCGCATGGTACCAAAGAAAACATAGATTATGAGGAAACAATCTATCGTAAAATGGATACGAAGGTGCAAGGTGACTAGAATCATGACTGAAATTTCCAGATTTTTTGACCATTAAATAATATCAAAGTAAACCGAGCCATGCTTCAGAAAATAGCGGAAGATAAACAAACATTCTCAGCTACATTCTGAAACTAAAATAATTGCGCAACCAACAAATCGGGGAACAAGTAAAAGAATTTTATTTTTTTTTCAAAGAAAAATTAGACATAAACAGATTTGCAAGCATGCTATTTGAAGAATACGATTCCAAGATATCGTTTACGATCAAAACGACTAAATGCACAGCCGCCTAATACAATCTATACTCTCTATAGAAATGATGAAAAATATGGATACTAGTTCAACAAAGTGAGAACAGAACAATGCCATGAAAACAATACATGATGCAAGAGTATTTTAATTAACATAGATCAAGACACAACATCATTTCACGAATGCTACTAGAAATTAAAATGACTTGAACTTTCACACAAAGGGCAACTTCACAATAAGGAGATCAAACTTAGGCCTATCAAAACATAAATCATCTACAAACAAACAATCAGACGAAAACTAACATTTAACTGTTAAACCCAACAGACTAGCAAGACTATTTGTTTTAAGACATAACTAGCACAACCATGCACATGATTTAAAACTAAAAAAAGAAAGAAAACCAAGTGACTAATTTAAACAAAAGAGCCAAACCGTTTGGAAACCTTAAAACAATATTGCAACTAATCCATGGAACCAAACAAAAAAAAATATATATACCTCATGTCAACAACAGAATCAACCCAACGGCGACTAATCAACGAACAACCATATAATTGTGATTTCTCAGCATGAACAAAACAAAATAGATAAAGAGATGAAGAGAAAAGCCATCGAAGGAAATGTTACCTTTTCTGGGCAGCGAACAGGGAATGGGACGAGCAGGGGAGCAACGATTCCACACCGAATACGAATTCAAAATTTGAGCAATAAATTAGAATTTTGAAACGGCTTCAAACAGGGACCCTTTTAGAACTTAGAACTAAATTGTATTAGGATTTCTTAAATGTAAAGGTTGGTTGTTCAAGAAAAACTCTAACGTATATCCCTTTCCCAATTCTTTTCTTCCAACCCCCAACAAATAAGCAGAAGGGGCTTTATATATATGGGGAATTGGGGGAAAGGGTAGAATAGGAATTTGAGTTCAACTTCTAATTTGAAATTTTTCTCCAAGGATGGGAAATGCTGTTCTTGGTACAAGATTTCAACAAAAATCCCATGAAATCCGGATGAAAAGATGAGGGTGGATGGCTTGACAGGTGACTAATGGCAGGTGAAAGGTTGTTCGAACTACTCTAGCAGATGAGGAATAAACGGAAAGCTGCTGGTTCTGTGAACTTGCTTTCGCGTGAAAGAGACGAGGCGCGTACAGGTCATTTGCGAGCGTTGCTCACGCGTCGATGTTAGGCATAATCTGGAATTGTATGCGTACTGCTGTACGTTGTTGTTGTTGGAACTTGCTGGAATGGGTATTGAAATGGGTTGTTGGGTTGGAATTGGTGTTGTGGGATAGGAAATTGGGAGAAGAGGAAATGGGCTGGGAAATGGAAATAATGGTGTGGGCTGTTGGAAGAAGACTTGGGCCGCTAAAAATTTAAGAAAATGGTCCAAAATTGGTCTTTTGAATTTAAGAGTCTAGCCAAATTGAGTTTAATTTAGCAAATTCGACTAAAACTTAAATAGGACGAATTAATGAGCTTCTTACCTTTCACGAAATAAAATAATTAATTTGACTATATATAAAATAAAATTTTACTAAACACTAATTGACTCAAAATTATAAACTATTAAATAATTAAGCAAACATAACCGAATATTTAATTAAACAACCTTTTGAGATGATTTTTGAATATTTATAAGATTCAAAAATATACTTATATTATTTAAAAATTATAAAAAGTGACAAAACTATCTAAAAACTAACTTGAAAAATATTTTTAATTTTATAAAGTCAATTATTTTAAATCGTTTGAAAATTAAGAATTTCATAAATTAATTATTATTAGGGAGGGTCAAAATTGGGTGTCAACAACTGTCCCTCGTTTGACTTGGATTGATGAAAGAAATTTGAGGCAAATGAGATTGACGACTCTTATTTTGACCGACCACAACTTAATCCTTCAGAAAAAGGCTTTGGTACGGACTTTAGGAATTATGGTCAAACCCTGTAAATGGGTTTTCTACATATCTCAGGATATATGAGAATTCAGGCCACTTGTAGTTCGATACACTTGATTTACCACACGACTTTGAAAGAATTCAAAAGTCATCCCGATACCGAATTATGGAGAGATCGAAACGCTTGGGAGTAAGATTTAAGAGCGAATGTTGGAGTATAGCCGAGTTTTCAACGTTGATCCCACTTACATATCTCTCAACTTAGGGAATCAAGTTGCTTGTAGTTCAACTCAATCGGTTGAAAAAGAAATCTATTATGCAAGATAACCTTCGGTTTAGGAGGAGTGACAAGTAGGTCGAGTATGAAAAAAGGGCTTGCAACCTTTTAGCCATGAATGTGGCGCGCTTCACACCCACAATTAAGAACTTTCACGGACATAATTTCTAAGGCTCTTGGTGCATTGTCACTCAGATTAGAAAGATGCTTCCGGTGAACCCAAAATTTTCCGGATGCGAAACTGGAACTGATAAACCCAAAGAAAAGCCCACATGCTTTCTCATAGGGGTGTGGTTTGATTGTGGTGGAAGTCGCTCCTTATCTCGCGTCCGAAGAGTTTGACACTCCTCTTTGGACTATGTCCCAGTTCGCTGCTAAGAAAAAGTTCCACGTTGTGCTGCATCCTTTTTGATGTCGTTCGCACCTGCAGTTTGTTTTAAGAATTCATCCTCACGGATGCTCTCGATAAGACTGAGATGAAACTCATTACCATAAAATGCAATCCAAATGGGGAGATGGTGTCTTTACCGCGTTGACACTTAATTGTTCTCCTTGGACGCGTGACGTCAGCTTCCTCCAGTTTGACGTAAAGCAAATAAAGCTTGTATATTATATTTGCAATATAATCTTCAACGTACTCTTTCTTTGATGTCGAAGTAATAAAATAGGCTGATGTAATATGTTGATAGTTCTCTTGATATTGTTCTTGCAAATGAAAATGATGCAATCGGTGTTGATTTCCTTGTGACGCACAGTTTCCTTCCCTGTGATGCATGAATTTTTCTCTTGCGATGCACAACTCCTCATCTTGCTATGCGTGAATCCTTCTCTTGCGATGCATGACTCTTTATCTTGCTATGCATGAATCTTTCAAC
Source organism: Solanum lignicaule (assembly GCA_029582545.1). Classification (NCBI taxonomy): domain Eukaryota; kingdom Viridiplantae; phylum Streptophyta; class Magnoliopsida; order Solanales; family Solanaceae; genus Solanum; species Solanum lignicaule. The sequence goes on along the minus strand of JAJOOF010007622.1, from coordinate 14,098 downwards.
TCCTCCTCTTGCTATGCGTGAATCCTTCTCTTGCGATGCATGACTCTTTATCTTGCTATGCATGAATCTTTCTCTTGCGATGCATGACTTCCTTCTCTTGCTATGCATGACTTCTCTGCGATGCATGATTTAATTCTCTTGCTATGCATGACTTTTCTCCTGCAATGCATGACATTTTTCCCTCAATGCATGACATTTTTCTCGCAATGCGTGGCATTTTTTCCGCAATGCATGACATTTTCCTTGCAATGCATGTAATTATTTTTCCGCAATGCATGAATCTCTTCCCGCGATGCATGAATCTTGTCTTGCAATGTAAGAATTTCTTCTCTTACAATGCTTGAATCTTCTGATGATGCCTCCCTGATACCAAATGATGATAATGCTTTACCGAGCAACATATGTGCTCTTTTGGGTATCTTCTGGATGGCGGTATCATCTCAATAGCCGATATAAACAAAAATGACCCTCGGAGTAGTGGTATCACCTCATTTGACAATACGATATAAATAATCTTCAGGGTAAGAATATTATAATATCTGATAACAAAATGAATATAAACGTCTTCCAGGTATCTTTAGTTGCTGGAAAATAATAATATTGCTCTCTTCGTGGTTTTCATTTGGTCCATCTTCGAACATAGTTGCAATGTTCGTTATGATCCTTGCTTTGCTAAGAATTTGAATGAAATAATGCTACTCTTGTTCCCAATTCTTTTGTATAAGAGGCATAAAATTTTCCTACGTCCACAGAAAAATTGTTAGTTTAAAATGAACTGATCTGTGTCGATCTCTTCAGTTGCCTGCTCCTTGTTTGACTATCTCTGATTGAATTCTCCGATCTTTCATTTCTTGATAGATTGGACAAAATATTTTTATTCAAAACAATTTGAACATGAAATAAAATTTTAAAGAAAACTAGATTTTCAAAAAGTAATATTTGGAAAGGTCAACTGCCAAGTGTCATGTCACACCAAGCTTAATGAACGTCTTTGAAGTTAAAGTCTCGAGGTCTGTTTGATTACTTATTGGGAAGTATTCAAAGTTGCCCTAAACTGCCGATAAACCCTGTTGAAATTTTGAGGCCGTCCTCAAAATTTCTGTCCAGTTAAATATCTTGGCTTATCTTTAACTATTGGTGAGCCAATCACGGAATTTTGAGATCCTCTCAAAAATTCTGTCCCAATTGCAAATCTCAAAGTAACTTCAGTCTCGACTTTGTTGGAGAGATTTTTTTCTTGAGAATTTTTGAGTCCCTCTCAAAATTTTTGTCACAGTTGCTATCGCAAATAAAGATAGAAATCTTACGGGAGACATGACCGAGCCGTTGTGGCGCCTACGTATCCCGTTGAAGCAGAAATCAGGTCAAGCGTAGTTTCCCTCTCGGGATTAACAAAAATAAGAGATTTGAATAAGGAACCGACCGAGGCCGATACATGCCATCTACGTGTCTCATTCTTGAGAATTCAGGTTGAACGTAGTTCAAGTACAAAGAATTATTAAAAATGTTAAAGAGGGTGACCGAGGCTGACATAGGCTGCCTACGTATCTTATACTTTAGAATTCAGGTCAGACGTAGTTAATTACAAAAAGGGATAAGGTTTAAAACAAAGCAATTACAAACAAATAGAACGATTACAAGGAAATGATAGAATAGAAACTGAAACTTCACACATAATATCTCTTGACAGCTTCTGAGTTGATCGGTTTCGGCCATTCGGTGCCATCCATTTTTGATAGGACCAAGGCACCTGCAGATAACACTTTGCGAACCATGTAGGGTCTTTGCCAATTTAGTACAAATTTCCCCTTGTACTCATCATGATGAGGGAAAATGCGTTTGAGAACTAACTGAGCAATTTCAAATATCCCGGCTCTTACTTTCTTGTGAAAAGCACGAATCATTCTCTGTCGATAAAGTTGATCATGAGAAACAACAACCATTCTCTTCTCATCAATAATTGTTAAATGGTCAATCCGCTTGCGAACCCATTCAACATCACTCAATTCTGCTTCTTGAATTATTCTCAATGAAAATATTTCAACTTCTGCAGGTATAACTGCTTCTGTTCCATATACTAGCAAATATGGAGTAGCTCCAACTAATGTTCTGACAGTCGTTCGGGAACCCAACAAAGCATACGGCAACATCTCATGCCAATCTCTGCGATTATCAATCATTTTCCTCAAAATTTTCTTTATATTCTTGTTGGCGGCTTCTACGACTCCATTCATTTGGGAACGATAGGCGGTTGAGTTCCGATGAGTAATCTTGAATTGTTCACATATCTCTCTCATCAAGTGACTGTTGAGATTCGCTCCGTTATCAGTAATGATGAATTCTGGCACTCCAAACCTACATATCATATTGTTGCGAATGAAATCAGCTACAACCTTCTTGGTCACGGACTTATATGAAGATGCTTCCACCCACTTGGTAAAGTAGTCAATGGCAACCAAAATGAATCTGTGTCCGTTATAGGGGGACGACTCTATTGGACCAATGACATCCATGTCCCAAGCTACAAAAGGCCAAGGTGAACTCATAACATTAAGTTCGTGAGGCGGCACTCGAATCAAATCGCCATGCACCTGACATTTATGACATTTCTGCACAAACTTGCAACAGTCATGCTCCATAGTCATCCAAAAATAACCGGCTCGGAGGATCTTTCTTGCCAAAGTGAGCCCATTCATGTGAGTACCACAAATTCCAACATATATTTGTTCAAGAAGCTTTGCAGCTTCACTAGCATCAACACATCTGAGAAGAGCTAAATTTGGAGTCCTCCTATAAAGGATTTCTCCACTTGTAAAGAAATTGAGGGCTATACGACGTATCAACTTCTTCTGGTTGAATGTTGCATTCTCAGGGTAAGTCCCGGTTTCAAAATACTTCCTGATGTCAAAATACCAAGGTAAACCGTCTGGTTCCGCTTCAACATGTGAACAATGGACATCCTGCTCTTTTACCTCTATATCCACTGGATCAATATAACTTGTATCTGTATGTTTAATTATTGATGTGATGGTTGCAAGAGCATCAACCAACTCATTCTTTGTCCTGAGAGTGTGCCTGAATTCGATCTTGCGAAATCTGTTGCACAACTTCCATATATATTGTACATACGGTGTGATCTTTGGGTTTTTCACAGCCCATTCTCCTTGAACCTGATGAATCAGCAAATCTGAATCTCCAATAACCACCAACTCGTGAACATTCATTACAATGGCCATCTTCAAACCAAGGATACAAGCTTCGTATTCTACCATGTTGTTCGTGCAATCAAATTAGAGTTTAGCCGCCATAGGATAGTGCTGGCCAGATTCTGACTCTAAGACTGCTTTGATACCTCTTCCTTGGTGATTTGCCTCTCCATCAAAGAATATTCTCCAACCAGGGTATGCCTCAAAAATATCTTCACCCACAAACAAAACTTCCTTATCGGGAAAATAAGTCTTGAGCGGTTCATACTCTTCATCAACTGGATTCTCCACAAGATGATCGGCTAAGGCTTGTGCTTTTATCGCCTTCTGGGTCACATACACAATATAAAACTCACTAAAAAACATTTGCCATTTAGCCAACTTCCCGATCGACATTGCTTTCTGGAAAATATACTTCCATGGGTCCATTCGGGAGATAAGATATATGGTATAAGAAGACACATAATGTCTCAATTTCTGAGCAATCCAGGTCAAAGCACAACATGTTCTTTCTAAAAGAGTGTAACGAGCCTCAGATGGAGTGAATTTCTTGCTCAGGTAATAAATGGCTCGCTCTTTCTTTCTAATCTCGTCATGTTGACCAAGCACGCATCCAAATGCGTTAGCCGTGACAGATAAATACATTAACAATGGATTTCCTTCTCATGGAGAAACCAACACCGGCGGATCGAACAAATTATTCATGATGGCATCAAAAGCAGTTTGACATTCTTCGGTCCACTTGGTCAAGGCATCTTTTTTCAACAACTTGAATATGGGCTCGCACACTACGGTGGATTGGGCTATAAATTGGCTAATGTAAATCAACCTTCCCAGTAAACTGATCACCTCTTTCTTGGTCTTCGGAGGAGGTAACTCTTGAATCGCTTTGATCTTCGATGGTTCAAGCTCAATGCCCCTTCTACTGACTATAAACCCCAATAACTTTCCAGCTGGCACTCCAAAAGCACATTTGGCGAGATTTAACTTCAAATTGTATCTGCGTAGATGATCGAAGAATTTTCTCAAGTGAGTCAAGTGATCCGAACTCTTGCGGGACTTGATTATGACATCATCTACATACACCTCGATCTCCTTGTGAATCATATCATGAAAAATGGTTGTCATATCCCTTATGTAAGTGGCACCGGTATTTTTGAGACCAACCGACATCACCCGATAATGATATACACCCCAAGTGTAATGAAAGCTGTCTGTTCTGCATCCTCTTTATCCATTAGGATCTGGTGGTAACCCGCATAACAATCCACAAATGACTGCATCTCATGCTTAGCACATTTATCAATGAGAATGTGGATGTTTGGTAGTGGAAAATTATCTTTTGGGCTTGCTTTGTTGAGATCTCTATAGTTAACGCAAATCCTGATCTTTTCGTCTTTCTTGGCAACCGGAACAACATTGGCTAACCAAGTCGGATATTGCGTCACTTCCACTACTTGGGACTCGATCTGTTTGGTAATCTCCTCTTTGATCTTTAAACTCAACTCAGGCTTGAACTCCCGAGTCTTTTGTTTTACAAGACTGAAATCTGGATTAATCGGTAACTTATGGGATACCAAATTCGTACTCTGCCCTAGCATATCTCTGTAAGACCAGGCAAATAAATAAATGTATTCTCTAAGCAAACGAACCAGGTCCCTTCTTCGAGCTTTAGTCAGATGGACGCTGATTCTTACTTCTTTAACATATTCCTCATCTCCGAGATTCACAGTTTTCGTTTCTTCTAAATTCGGCTTGTGCTGATTCTCGAATTGTCGAAATTCTTCAGCAACATGTTCTGGTTCTTCATTTTCTTCTTCATATTCCTCGCACTCATCATCACTTGCCTCATTTTGTTCACTTGGTTCATGACATGACATGACATTGACAGTGACATGTTTTAAATTAATATTACTGAAATTATAACAAACAAAGTTAGGAAAGTAAAATATAAACAGATAAGTAAACAAATTTTGATAAAAGAGGCTTTCATTTAAATTGAAAAACAAGCACAAACTTTGGCCACGGCCAATGGCCATTTTGCCTTTTTAAACAACACGAGGGAATTTAAAAACTTCAAACAAATAACAACTACATAAATGGTGGGTCTCGAGCCTCTTCTGGACTACTACCGATTTTTAAAAACAAACAAAAATACATGTCCTGTCTAACCAGATGAGCGGGAAATCAGGAGTGGTGTGGAGGTCCAATTCTGTAATTGCTCCTCAGGTTCTGTATCACGGATGCCTAATGTCCCAGCCTCTTCCTCGATGACTGTATCAATCTCCTCAAAAAGGCCCAGATTCCTTCCCTGAGACCAACATCATTGACATATCCTTGCATCGGGAGTGACTGGTACAGATGAGGAATTGGCCTGGCCAATGCTTGATCAACGCTCTTGTTCTTCATCTCTGCTTCGTCATCTATTGGGACATACCCCAAACCAAACTTTGCTCCTTTGGTGGGGAATTGGATAGGCTCGACAATTTCTTGAAAATGCTTCCCCAATCCAAAACCTGGTTCGAAATCGCCTTCGGAGCATAACATTAGCAATCATTTTGTACACATAAGGCATAGGAGGTTGTGGAGCCAAGTCATCACCGGTGGCATTTACCAGCTCCATCGTGTAGAAATCTCAACCTCGAGAGATATCATCAACTATCGGTGCCTACCCATTGGAATGGCTCCCTTCACCATAAATGATCAATTCCTTGTCCTTCCAAACAAATTTCATTAGTTGGTGAAGGGTAGAAATCACAACCCCAGCCATGTGGATAAACGGTCTTCCAAGAAGCAAATTGTAACTGGTTGCATCTTTCTCCATAACTCCTTTACTTCAGGTTCACTAATTGGCCTTTTAGACTGATCTTTCTTCTACATTCCCTGGGCTAACTCTTCTGGTGTGTAGCACCTGTCGGATCTGGTCATGCCTTGGGTAACAGCCATTTCAATCACAAACTTTGGTCGGTCAAGAGTTTCTCGTGGCACCAAAGTAACAACCTTCTTTGGTGTCAGAATCACAAACTTCTTCTCTCTAATACTCAACGAAGGTACAACCATTTCCATTTTATCAGGAGTGATCAGAACTATTGCCTTCGTAACACACCAATCCTCATCCATCTCTATCATATTGATAGTGACGCCTCCATGATTTGGCAAAGGGTTACTGTTGACATTTGGCGCGACTGTTTGGAGAGAGACCACTTTCTAGTCAATCTGATCTTGGATCCTGTGGTTTCGGTTGATACAGTCCTCGGTATCATGCCCAACACCGTTGGAGTGATATGCGCACCTCTGGTCAGGTATGTAAAACTTTGAGCTAGTTAATCGCTTAAATAGCTTTGTTCGGCTTTTGATGAGTGAAGTGAAATTTCTAGAAGGCTTCTTCTCAAATATAGGACGAGGGGGGGATCGTAGTAGCCTTGTTGAGGGGGAGGCATTTGACGATAATTTGGAGCGTTTGGACGAGGGGGTTTATAACTAGGATATGAGTTGGTTTGGTAATTTGGCTGTTGAGCTTGGTAGTTCGATGGGGTATTTTGGTAAAGTGGAGCTGGGGTTTGGTACATTGGGGGAGGGGTTTGGTAATTTGCCTGAACGTTAGCACAGTTGGGGGTGACGTTTCAGTAGTAATGAGGTGGAGTTTGGTAGATAGGAGGGGGAGTTTGGTAGCTAGGAAGGGGAGTATTTTGATAACGGTGGGGGGATGGGTATTTTGGTAATCAGCCTGTGCATAGCAAGTCGGGTACGAACTCTGTGAGGGTCGAGAATGACCTTGGTATGATGAGGATTTCCTTGGGGCCTTCTTCCCCTCATAAGAGATAGAAGACACATCTTCTCTTTTCTTCTTCAACAAACCCGAGGATCCGAGCGAGACAGTAACACATGCAATCTTCCCAGTTCTTAATCCATCTTTGATAGTCTCACCTACTTTGACTATCGCAGCAAACTTTGCTCCTACGAGCAACATAATTCTATCGTAATATTCGGGTTCTTGAACCCGCACAATACTTCGACGATTTCCTTCTCAGACATGGGAGGCCTAACTCTAGCTGCCTCATTTCTCCATCTATATGCAAATTCTCTGTAACTTTCATTTGATTTCTGCTTCATTTTTCCATGGAATAACGATCAAGAACGATCTCTACATTATAGGCGAATCGTTCGATAAGTCCTTGGCTAGAGCATTCCAGCTAGGCCACTTTTTGGTTTCTGGAGACGTAAACCATTCCAGAGCCTCTCCACTCAAACTTCGGCTAAAAAGCCGCATTAGTAAAGCTTCATCCCTTCTAACTCCCACTAGCTGATCACAGTAGGCTCTCAGGTGCGCTAAGGGGTTCCCTATTCCTCCGAAAACGTCAAATTTTGGCACCTTAAACCCTTCCGGGAGGTCCAAATTCGGATGGATGCATAAATCCTCATAACTCAAATCGGTGACTTCACGAATACACTGCAACTCTTTCATGGCCTTTCAGATCTCTTCCTTCATATCCAGCATGGCGGCCTCTTATTTTGACCTCCAATCTCTCTCTCGCTCTTCATAGTGGTCTAGCTCAGAACCATTAGCGTCATGCTTATTGGGGACTGGATTTGGAAAGTGGCTTTTTGGGGTAGGGGTGGAGAAACGGAGGGAATCTGGAAATTTTGAGGGGCTTGATAGTTTTGAGGGAAGGTCTGGCGGTTGCTATGTTGATTTTGGTGACGGAGGGAAGCTTGCGGGTTGTTAATGTTTTGGTTTTGAGGGGGTGGACCAGTTTGGTGGTTGGCATTTTGGGGAGGAAGTGGCACTTGGAGGTTGGTATTTTGAGGAATGGGTGGTGTCTGATAAGAGGCAAAGGCATAGTGGGGATTTTGGGCAGTTAGGTCGATGATTGAGGGGTTATGAGAAGGACTGGAAAGTGGTTTTTGAGCCTGTTCCGCACTTGAAGGAGGAAAGTGAAGTGGAGGCCTTCCATCTGCTGGAGCATTGAAAGCAAAACCCGAATTAGGCAAATCTTGCCTTCTTTGCATTTCGCCCCTCATCTCAGTGATCTGTTGCATCAACTGCATAATTAACTCGTTCTGATCGGCGATGACGGGTTGAGCCGCTTTAACATCTGTTAAGTCGGTATCCTCAACGTTATCTCCCATTGTTGAATTGCCCTTTCGAGAACTTTGACTGGGGAATGAATTTGTAGGGCCTTTTGATCTTGTAAAATAGGGGTTTTCAGCCAGCTTATCTACACAGAGCAGTTCTAACTACCTGTAGAGGAAACCAACTCAAAGGCAAATAAGTTAGTTTTAATTCAGGACAAACAATGCAAAAAATCACATAGAGGACATATAAACACATAAGAGTTAATTCGTTTGAGAACATGTTAACCCACGAATAATAGGGACTGCTTTTTGAATATGCAAGAATTTGCTCGTTTTATTTTGGGGCTATTGACTCAGAAAGGTTAAATTGCGTTGAGCTAAGGTCTTCTTGCTGCATCTCTCGGCATCTGTTGATGTGAATTCAATGTTTCCTTGTAGAATGAAAGGGGGAAGGAGAATTTAAAAAAAAAATAGGGGCCGGGCCTTGAAAGACTGTCTACGTTTCTCTCAAGGATAATTCAGGCCCTACGTAGTTCGAATATAAAAGGGAAATTCTCATTTTCATTCATTCACTTTTTTGACGATTACAAGGAAAGTAAAAAAAACATACAATAAAGGTCCTAAAAGATAGATGGTGCCCTTTATCAAAGCTTCTTCTTCTGACTGTCGTATTAACCACGGGGGGCAAACTCAACTTGAATCTTTCCCATGTTGATGAGGGATTCCACGTCATAGTGAAACCCGAGGCACATTCCAATGTTGTGATCGATGGCGTCATGATAAGGGTAGGGATTCCAGATTTCAATCCCAACAGGATCGATTGCTTCGTCATCCTTTCTGATAGAGGCCAAGACCCCTTTTTGAACCCACTGACTGTAGATATCCAACAACGTTTTCTTAAAAGGCGTGAAATAGTGACAATAAAACAAAGTATGCTCAGTGACCGGCATACTGGGCTCCGGTTGGTCATAGGTAAGGACGGTGTTCTCACCCCACATATATGGGATCTTCCCAACGTTGATCAGGTTGCGGATTACCGCGTTAAGCTCTACACATTCTTCTATAGTGTGTCCTCTTTGGTTCGGGTGGTAGGCACACATCTTTTGAGAGCTTTCAATCCCAAACCCAAAAGTGGTTCCTTCGAGAGGCTTCAGCATGCGTTAAGCCTTAAGGTGCTCGTAAATGAGAGCACACGACACGAATCGTTCCCCCATGCTATGTGTCCCCTCATGAGCTGGGAGAGTGATCATTTTGTCTCCTCCTTTCAAACGTCCAAGGAAGGGAGGCATATAGATGATTTCCTCATCAGTATCTTCTTCAGTAGCTCCAGGGTGAATGTCTTCGGGACCACTATTGGCTTCTTGATTAAAGAAAGAGCATTTTTCGCGTATCTTCTGAAGTCTCATGGTTATATCATGTTGAAGACATCATGTTCCTTCCGTATAATAACCATCTCCTCGTTCATGGTAGCATATCTTGCCATCTTAACCGCTAACTCCGCGTCTAGTGCTGTACTTTTGGCTTGCACCGCTGCGGTGGCTAGTTCTACTTCTATTCTTCTTTCTCCCATCTTTCAAATCTCTTGTTTGAATCGGCGCAGTTTCATCCTTAAATTCTCCTGTGTCATCTCCACCTCGACATTCTTGCGTTTTTCCATCTTAGCAGCAATTTTACCTTTCCTGAGATGATAGAGTAATGTTTTAGGATTTGGTAGTAAGATTTTATTTCTGGCTGAGAAACTCAAGACTCCTGGAATTTTGGTTGGACATTTGGTAGTGACTTGTATTTGGTATTGAAGAGATTTTTTCAAAAAATTTTGAAAAGGAGTGGGCTAAAATATCCTCATTCAGAGCAACAATATCACATAAACAGTTAAAGCACACAAGCGGCTAACGCGCGTCCTAAACAAGTAGGGGGCACTTTTGCGCCAAGGGTAGGCCTAACGTATTTGAAAGATATATGTGTAGAATTGAACCATTTTGTTACCCCAAAGCAAATTTCGCATATAAAATGATGTTCAAAAAGCGCAAATAAGCAGGGGAAGTAGCGAATAAACAAGAGACATAAAAGAAAATGCCCACGCAGGGGTCATTTGAAAAGAGTACCAAAATACAAGAAAGGTAAGCCCATGCAGGGGCAAATAATAAGTACACATAGAAAAACCCACGCAGGGGTGAAGTCTACTAAGATGTCCCCAATGGCCTGGCTTCTGATCTACTCCTCTTGTTCTGTGCCATGAGATTCTAAATCCTATATTGAATCATTAACAAGTATCCGTTGCTCCGGAGGCCTTTCTCTTCCCGGTCTTCGAGATACATTCCACTTTTCTTATCTCCAATCTATAAATTGAGCTCTTCCAAATCTCTTCTTAAGCTTTCTAATTATCGAGTTACGCTTTCGAGGGTGTAGTTATCCTCCTCCTGCTTTTGAAGAAATTCATTGTGCATTTTCTTAGCTTCCCTTTTTACCTGTCTTAATTTTATCAAAGATTTGGACTCTTTGTCCTCCACACTGCGGTAAATGTTTGGAACTGGGAAGGAGATACCTTGCAGATTATCTTTCAACCAAGCCTTGTAAGTTTCATCATACCCTGTGTTGAACCGATCCACAGCAATGGTGTGTTTGTTCATTCGGAATGTTTTTTTCCATTCCTTCAGCATCTCTGAAGCCTCAAGCACTCTATCATCCCCGATGTCGAACATATAAATACGGTAGTATGCATTTGGAGGCGTAGTTTGTCTTCTCCCAAACTGCCTCAGGAACCCGATGGGTACATACGGGCGGATACCCTGAATACCTAGTAGATGAAGCATGAGTTGTCTCTCGCCCCGTACTATGATATCTTTCGAGATGAAACGGTCGAACATCCACTGAATATCTTTTTCTCTCAACTCGGAGAAAATCTGAGCACCTCTTTCTCTGGCTCTCCTTTTTTCCAAATCTGCCTAGAACAACATATCATTCAAATTCTTAAGAGCATTATGCTCATCGAGGGAATAGACCTTTTGAGTCCTGCGTCCCTTCACCAAGTGACTCATTATCCACCATTGGAGGAGGAGGTTACAACCCTAAAAGTAACGATGTCCTTCCTTGCATTTTTCCAAAGCACGGTACATGTCAAATAAGATGACAGGCGTGATGGGATAATACTTCACTTGCCCCTAGTTTTCATACCCATGGAACAAAGTGTTCGCGAGTATAAATATCCGGGTGTTGATACTGAGGCTCGGGCCTTGGGGAAAAACCATAGTACCCAATAATGCAATAGCGAACGCCAGGGGTCTGATCCCATCCCATTCTCTGAAAGTAACTCTGAACTCTTGGTTATGATTTGAGTAGAAGCTTGCATGCCCAAACCTGATATAGAAATCTCTGAAAGCGATGCTTGACCCAAGGGCCCAATGTGCGCAATCTTTTCTTAATCCGAGTCATTTTGTTAATTCTTCGACAGTAGGCTTGTTTGGGATTAGGATGTCCTCCTTTGTTTTCACTCTTCGTTCAAGCCCTATACCTACTGTGTCTATGCCATCCCAAATTTCCTCAATGGTCGGAGTGATTTCCATGGTTCCAAATCGGAACACCATTTTTTCATTGTCCCAGTAGCCGGTAAGGATTTCAATCAGTTCAAGCTATCCGACCATATTGATGAGCTCTGTTAAGGCCCCTACATATTTGTTGAGGTCCCTTTTGTGAAGTGTGTTGAGGTCGTTGTACCATAACTTGAACATATCTGAAGTCTTTGCAACCATGTCAAATTTGGGATACTAAGTTATACCTACAAATAAAATCCGGTTAAGATTGCCCCCCAAACAAGTAACAATCAAGTTTCCACACATACATCTTTCAAATGTCAAATAATATGATATGTCGTTAGGTCATGGACCTTGGACATGATTTTTGGCAGTTTTACTAATAGACTTAATACGTCTTGGGTATTAAGCCGTCTTAGGCTAATGCTTAAATTTGGATTTTATTTCGCTTTACTCTAGGTTGACTAGAATTGGTTTAGAAATGACCGCTACCCGAGTCGGACAAACAACGGGGTGAAGATTAATAAATGATGTTGGATGACCACAAGCCAACTATTCGTTTATCACTTTCTAAGAATTCGACTTGTGTTTTTCTGAAGGACAGCCATGGTAAGCCACGCAATCACCTTTTTTCCTAATGCAATATATTTTCCATTTGGCGGAATCGAATGCCATGAATGTCACAATTTTATATAATATACGATAATTTAAACAAGTAAACAGTTTAAACACATAGCCAAATAATTAATCCTAAGGTTAGAACCATTCAAGTCCCCAACAAAGTCGTCATTCTATTTTATCTAAAATATTAATTAGACTGATTTTAAGAGTGACCACTTAATTTTTAAAGGAAATTAAGAAAACTATTTTTTCCAATAGATTAAAACAGTAAATCTATTGAAAACTAATAAAGGGGTTCGGGGTTCTTATTAGCATTTCGGGAAGGGTTTGAAAGCACCCGAAATGTCCGCTAATATGCGGTTATCCGACAATTAACTATTTGGCTAAATTTATTTGACTTAACTTGAATTGAGCAATTTTATAGTTAGGACCATTTTAAGGGAAAAATGGGGAAATATTAAGACACTATATCAGTTAAATATTTTGAAAAAAATTAAGTTTTAAGGTTAAGGGAAATGAGTTCTTAATTAGTCATTTTTTTAGAAAATTGGTTCAGAATAGCCGTCTGTCGGGGAAATTAAATTGTAATAACCTTGAGATTAATCGCAAGTAATTACAGGTAAACAAATATAAAATGATAAAGTAAAGAGGGAAATTTGGGCCCAAGTCTGGTTTCTTGTCTGCCTGGACCAGTACTTGGGCTATTTTCGTTTTGGGCCACCAATTTTTGCCACCTTCATACCTGTCCTAGACTAAATTGAATTTTATTTCTTTGGGTCTTAGGCCCATCTTTCTCCTGTCCTAAATTCTAAGAAGATAATAATAAATAAAATGACAAAGGCTTAGGCCCAAAATAACAAAATACAATTTTTTGGAATTAAGTGTGGGCCTTTGGCCTCCTTTCTCATTTTCCCGATCTGTTTAATATTCATTCAACTCTGGGACATGTACGTCGATTTAATAGCTGCCTGACTTGAAAAGAAGGAATTTGAGCCTTTATGGCTCTCTCGAAATGTGATGAAGTAAAATGGAGTCCATGGTGAACTCGGATAGATTTCACATGCAAAGAAATAAAATGCGTAATTAAGACTCATAGTGATTCATAAGAGAAACTAAAAGCAATAAAAACACTTCGAAACAACAATCCGGAAAAAAGAAACTAACGACATCCTGAATACATGATTGAACTAGACTACCATTGACCTCAAATTGGTAAAAGCATTATTAACACACAGTCCTCCTCCTTCAAATAACGTCAAAGAGTAGTAAGATTAGGCTAATAGAATCAACCAACAAAAATTGAAGCTATGCGCTAGAAAACAAAATATAACTATATCATTTCACATAAAGGACAAATAGATAAGGATCAATTTTTTTATATTTTAAAAAAAAGATGGACTAATAAAACCAACAAAACACAATACATAAGGGTCAAACAAGCATTATAGATTATTAGCACAATATTAAATGTAAGAGAAAAGACTGCAATTAAACTGATCACTGAGACCCATTTTAGGATGAATGCACATCTTTTAGCAGATTTAACCGAAATAAAAAAAAATCCATGTGACTAAAAGATTTAACCGAAATAAAATCCCATGTGACCAAGTTATTTGGCAAGAAAAATTAGAGATAAACATAGCTATGCCACAAGAAATCATCACG
>JAJOOF010007621.1:0-21730 GCA_029582545.1 Solanum lignicaule | reverse complement strand
CTACGTGGCACTATCTTGTGGGCCCAGCACGTGTTGACAATTTTTTCAAGGATAGTGCCACGTAGGCCGAAAAGGGGTAGAAAATTAATTAAAAAATTAGTTCGGGGCTAATAGGACCTTAGTAAAGGTTAGGTGTGTCTTAGGGATTTTGGCATAGGCTGGGGGGTACTTATGCATTTTTCCTATTTGTCATGCAAAGTTTAGCTATACATGTAGTAGTTATGTATGTATAGGTATTAGTCATGCCGAGTTTAGTTATGTAGAGATTATAATATATTAGTGAGCTAATTTTTATTTCTTAATTTCAAAAGTAATTAATAAGCTAATAGTTATTATAACCATTAAAATAACCAACTATATAAATAACACATTAAAATTAAATAAATATCAGTAGATAAAAAAAAATATTAACAGATAACTAAAAGTAAATAAGTAATTTATATTCAATATAATTAAGCAAGTAAGTAATATGTAATTTAAAATAAAATAAATAACAGATAACTAAAAAATTAAAACTTGTATCTTTAAGCAAAAAAATTAACACTTGTATTTTAACTAAAAATAAACAATTAACAAGAATTTAAGAGGATAAATTAAAATTAATTAAGCAATCAACAAGATAAAAAACTCAAAGAAAAAAAATTAGTAGTGCTTTTTTTTAACATGTATTAATTATTTAATTTGTTGTAAATTAATATACATTTAAGAGTAAATTAACAGGGTGAATGTGTAATTTACCATTTTAATACATGTATAACTAATACTTACATAATTTATTCGACCTTCTATCCCCGCATAAGTTATATATAGATTCCTTCATAAGTTATACAAGTATTAATTATGTAGAATTACAAATTAAAAACGCAATCAAACAGCGTATATAAAATAATACATGAATAACTTTTATATAATAATTGAAAACCTATCAACCGAAATTATAAAAAATTAATACATGAATAACTTTTATTCTATTTACAAATCAAACATAGTATAAAAATAAGACATGAATAATCAAATTATTCATTTATTAGCTTTGACTTATCCAGCTACCAAACGACCCCTTGACTTTCAAGGAATAAGGACAATAATTTTAAGACAACATGGGAGATTATTATCTGGTTGTCAATTTTGTTTTCAATATACATATTTTGAAGATTAGTTATATATTATTTTAGTATTAATTCTATACTTTTATAAAATTTTCTAGGTATTAATTCTATATCACATTTCATCAATACATAGAATGACGACTTCAGAACAACTAATTTCGAGATAAATAATTTTTTTTTTAATTAAAATTTTGTGGCTGGTGGCCATTTTATTTCTCAAAATCACTATATACAAGTAAAAATTCTCTCCATATCTAAAATTAATAAGCTAATACGGTAAAGCCCGCTTTCCTAAAGCATATTTCTATAATGTCTATGTCTTGCACTTGATCCTTCCGTCGCTTCACACAGTCCTCCCCGCCAGGGGCTTGTGGCTCCCCCGCTGACTGCCAGCTTTGATGCTTCTCCCCTTTGTATTTGATGATGCTGGTCTATCAATGCTTCTCCAATTTGATTTAGCAGCATCTCTGTGAGTATCCCTATGCATGACGTTGAATGATCTTTTTGGTGCGAACTCTTAAGACTGGTATTTGTGCTTTTTCCATGTTTATGATCTTTCTCCCCATACTAGGCAATTGTTTAAATGACTTGAAGGTCTTCTTTTCAGTAGCATTAATTGCTAAGTTAGCCAAGTAGTCTGCCATCTTGTTATCTTCTCTGTATATGTGTTGTTACCTCAATCTTTGTCATTTCTCGTTTTAGCTCATCAAAATAATCTGCTAACTCCCATGACACTTTTCATACTTCCTTAATAATTTTCACCATTAACAAAGAATCTGATTCGACTATTAGCTTCTCCACCTTCTTAGCAACACAATATTTTATTGCCTCTAGAATAGCTCTCAGCTCTGCTTCCACATTCGACGTGATCCCTATGTTCTCCGTTGCAGCATATATTAAATATCCATGACTGTTCCTAGCTCAGACAAAATCCATATGCATTGCTTCCAAATTTCCTTAGCTTGCCCCATCTGTGTTGCATTTCGTCATTCCTTCTTTAGGTGCTTTCCATCTAACTATACAATGGTACAACCTTGGTTTGTAAGTACTTGCTCTCCTAAGCATCGCCTCCCAATTCTACCCTGCAACTTTACTCCACGGATACTTCTTTTTAATCATGAATTGAATGTTTTGGAGCACTTGATAGATCATGCCTTGTATAGAAATATTTCCCCGTGCTTTCTTAAGTTCCTTTTTCTCCATAGGGTCCCTACAATCAGTGTTGGTATCACCTTGAATATTTCCTTCACTTACATGGAGCCTGAGTATACCACCAACTCTTTATAAAATGACGTAATTGTTTTTCGTCAATTGCTATACCTGCAAAATCAGCGAAATGCTTCCATAACTTAATAGCTACGGGAGCTGTTAGAAATAGATGTTCCATGGTCTCTTGATGATATTGCTCACAACACCAACATCTTGAGACCAAATTTATTCACATTCTTTGCAAATTATCATATGTGGGGACTCTCCTTTTGCATACGTACCCTCCATAGAAAGAAATTGATTTTGAAAGGAATTTGTTTGTTCCAAATGAATTTGAGAATCTCCATTTCTCCTCTTCTGTGTCTCAATAGCTCCCAAGCCGAGTTAACAGTAAAACTCCCACTTGTATATCCCATCCATCATGCCTTATTTATTCCCGTTTCTACTAGAATAGGGCTGATATTCTCAATGGTGTATTGTACCATCTCCTCCAATACATTCTGATTTAGTTTCACCTCATCCCAACCCCCTTCTTTTATGAACTCCTTCACTTCAATCTCTTCTTCATTGTGATTCTGTTCTTCCAGGTAATATAAGGCTCCTTGCTTTGTCCAATTGTCAAATCAAAAACTTGCTTCGCCATTTCTAATCTGGCACCATATATTATGATCCACCTCCTCTCTAATTTGAATCATTTTTCTCCAAACATGAGATATTCCCGACTCTTGAGATGATATAAATATCCTTTCTTTTAAAAACTCTCTTAGAAAGTTTTTAAGTAAGTGGTTAGACATGTAATATGAAATCACGATTATAAATTAGTAACTGGACAGTGCTATTTGAAATTATGATTGTAAATTATTTAAAAAGTAGGATTTGAAATTTCAAATCGTGATTCCAATTTCTTTTTAAATGTAAAACCCGGCTCATAAATTAATGTTTGTAAGAAAAAAAACTCATCAAAAGAATACTAATGTTCCACATTAAGAGATTGTTCTATGCGTGTCATATGAAATGATTATATTAAATAATAACTAGTAAAGAGTGTTGGAATTGACATATTAAAGTTAGCTTATAAGTTGAAAACAACTTATGAAATAAGTTCTTATTTCACTTTTATCTTATTTTTATAGTTTTGACCTAAAAATAAGTTCTTAAATCACTTTTTATTTTTTGAAACACTACAAAAGGTAGAAAAAAAGTTTTAAAGCCAAAATCATTTAAAATAACTCAATCAAAGCCTAATCAGAACTTGGGACGCCCCAAAAAAGATATGTGGTGCTCGAAAATGGTCTAAATCTTTTGTTACTTCTATTGTTGATTAGTAAATCTTTATATAATTATGTTTATTTGAAAGTTTGTAATAAAAAAAGATATGTGATTTATCGATATGATTCCTTAAAATATTTCAATATCTTGTTTATGAATTATGGTTTATTCATTTGATAAGATTATATAAGAATTTATCTGTGAAATTCTTGTGTTTATGAAAAAGTATAATTTAAAAAATATAAATGTATATCCAAAAAAAACTTTAATTTCAAACGAATCTGATTTCAAATCATGATTTCATAGGCCAAGAGTATATTACTACATTATATACTACTATTACATTTTTAACCCAATATAATAAGCCGCAAGCATCTACAAAAAATAAAAATTAAAAATTACTAAATAATTTAATTATTTTTTAATTTGCACACTATAAATTTAAGTTCGGAATCAAAAGGACAACAAAATTTTTTGAAAATTTCAAAAGGGCAACTCAATTAATTATGAAACCAAAAGGACAATAATTTGTAACAGCGTCTAAATCAGGGTTTCAAAAACGAGGCGCAAAAACCCATGTGCCTTACAAGGCTCAACAACTTTTAGCCTTGTAAGGCTCAGCCGCCATGAGCCTTACAAGGCTCAAGGCCGTCAGCGCCTTGCAGGTGATTTTTTTTTTTTTTAAATATTCGTTTTATTTTCTTGAGCTATTATTAATTTATTTGTCCCTAATTATTTTCATTCCCTTGCAAGCATAAGTGAAAAAATATTTAATGTAAGTTGTGGTCTACTTTTTAGAATTTTGTACACTAATTATATGATAAGTTAGAAACTTCTTGCTAAATACATGAGAACAAACGAGAGAATTAGCAAGAAAAAGAAAAATAAAAAAATAGTTAAAAAATACTACTATTTATCAACCATTATATTTATGCATACTTATTACAAGCGTATTTTTAATTAATATATATAAACCAACGAAATATTAGATTCTTTTATTTTATCTCTAAGTAATGGGACCTCTCTTCCTCTTCACCTTCCCTTCTTTTCCTCTTCTCCTTTAATTTTTTTTTCTCTCCCTTTTAAAAAAGAATAAAGAAAAACACAACACCCACTTCAAATATCAAACAAATTTCTCATTTGATTATTTCTAAGTAATTTACACTACTTTGTATTTTTGTATTTTTTTAGATATATATATGGATGATGAAATGTATGGTTTTCATTCAACAAGAGACGATTACGCGGATAAAGCTTTGATGTCACCGGAGAATTTGATGATGCAAACTGAGTACAACAATTTCCACAACTATACCAACTCGTCCATCTTGACTTCTAATCCGATGATGTTTGGATCCGATGAACAAACTAATTCTTTCAGTACTACGACTCTTCAAAATAATGATAATATTTATCAAATTAGAGGTGGAAATTATGGTGGAGGCAGTGGAAGTGGTGGTAGCAGAAAGGATCATCATGATAATAATGATAATGATGAAGATGGTTCAAATGTTATCAAGGCTAAAATCGTCTCACATCCTTATTATCCTAAATTACTCAACGCTTATATTGATTGCCAAAAGGTTAAGTATGATTTAATCTTTTATAATCTAACTATTTTTTTTGGATTTTCTTTATAAGTTTAACCTAAGTATCTTTTTTTTATTATTATCATTTCTTAGATAAGCAAGAGGGTTTATGGTTTTTGAAATCTTTAGCTTATGCTAATTTTGAATTGTTTTTTTTTTTATAATTGATACGGTTAGTGTATATAACTTAAATTGTTACGGAATTTTGATTTTTATAGGTTGGAGCACCAGCGGGTATAGTAAATCTGCTGGAAGAAATAAGGCAACAAACTGATTTTCGTAAACCAAACGCTACTTCTATATGTATAGGAGCTGATCCTGAACTTGATGAGTTTATGGTTAGTTACCTCTTTTTTATTTCTGTTTGTAGAATTTATTGTTTGACTTTTTTTGTTACTTAGTTAAATTAAATTAAATGATATACTGTGAATAGTTTGTTTGAAATTTTGACCATATGTTTGTTCAATCAAATAGGAAACGTATTGTGATATATTGTTGAAGTATAAGTCCGATCTGTCTAGGCCTTTTGATGAAGCAACAACGTTCATCAACAAGATTGAAATGCAACTAGGTAATCTTTGCAAAGGTCAGTCAAACATTATCTCGATGTTGTTTGTTTTGATATCTTTTACCTATTAGTAAAATGAATCATGAATTAGAAAGAAATTTGTGCTATTAAACATGATTTCTTCATTTATTTCCCATCGAATCATCTGACTTAGAAATATGTATGGTGGAAAATAGATTCGCAATGACATATTTTAAGTTTTCTGTATGAAAACATTGTAGTGCTATTTTTTCTTTTTTTACTGGTACAATCAAAATATAGGTGAGAATAACCTCTGAATATTACTCAATGGAAAATTTAATAGGAAAATAGTGATATTTTAGTAATGGAACGTATAATATGTAGTAACATAATATGAAGATGGACACCAAAGAGAACTTGATCGTTATAGTGAAATATTGTTATAGAAAGATCTAATGAGATGAAATTGGTCATGTTATGAAATACAATTTCTCTGGAGTTGGTATAAGTAATTTTGAGTTTAACTATTTTGCACACATAGAGATGTTGAATCACCTCTTGTACTTCAATTCTTGAATTCTCATATGTTGCTATAAAATGAGACACGATAAGAATTGAACACACATCTATTATATGTAAATACCCTCACTAATATATTGTCATTGGACTATAAGAGGAGGTAAAGTCATTTTAAGGATGGTGCAAATAATAATAGAGCATAGAGCTCCAAAAAATATGACTAAAAGTTGTCAGAATGAAAATAATGTGCAAGAGTTTCTTGCCTTTGTGTATTCAAGCCGTGACTGATTATATAATTTTGGAAAAAAATGCTTATTTTGTTGAAAATAATTCATTGATAGTAGCAAAAAAACTATGTATTTTTTTGCCCTCCTTGAGGGTTAGATGTTTTTTTGAGTGCAACTGGGACCTTTGATATCCTAGTTTTACTCATATTGTTTTTGTGGTGCTTCACTTGTCTCTCTTGCCTTTTGTTTAGTTGTCAGAATTATTTTCTTTTTTTGCATTTAAAACCACTTTAGCTCAGAGATTCTGATTTTTGACATATCACAATTGAGGTGACATGGCTATAGTAGCTCTTTCAATAAACAGTGACATATGTCCTCTATACTCTATATCTACCCTATTACTAGATCACTGCTCATGTTTTATATATAGGGAAGGTGATCATTATATATTCCCTCTTTCGAGAAGAATGACCTAATTTGACTTTACATGGAATTTTAATTTTGTGACTTTTAACATGTTACGTTATAAGTTGAAATTAAAATGTTGTCAAAAATAAAGATATGCTTTTTTTTGAACAGATTGTAAAGAAGAATATCTAGGTCATCCTTTTGGAAACAGATGAATTATATTTTATGTGTATCTATGTGACTATGTATGGTACTAGTATGATTGGAGCAAATTTAACCTTTATACAATTAATAGTTGTTTAGTTTCCTATCAAAAAATTGCAAATTATGGAACTTATATATGGAAATGGTCATTCTTCTGTTTGATCAATGTTGATTGAGAATCATGCAAGTTTACTATACATCTATATCTATTTGTTTTTGGTATTTTGATGATGTTTATCACTTAGTTATTGTGTAAGTAGTATGTATTTTCATTTTAATTCATAAGGTTAAGTCGATTATTTTGACCTAAACACTAGGTGTTGATAAGTATTTACTCGATCAATTGTTTGGTCAATATTTAAACGTCTAAATCGAAGATATAATCAATTAGAAAACTAGTTCATATCAAATTGTATGAAAATAGGGTTTATAATTCTTGTACTTGGACTACTGTTGTAGCTGGAGCTGGCTCACGCGTATGATTAGACATAGATGATTGATGGTAGTACAAATTTTGAGTTTTCAACTTGGATAGATATTTTCAATATACAAGATATATACTACCTTCATTTTGGTTTAGGTCATTATTGTAGCATTATTTTACAGTCATCTTTGAGATTGATTTCTCATATAGTTACTTAATTACAGATTATCTACTTTAGAAAGTCATTTCTTTGTTGAAGATAATTGATATTGAAAAGAAATGCGAGTCTGTGAAATAATAACTATTAGTTGAGTAATCATCTGAAAAAATAGCTCTACTTTTAAGCTCATATATGTTGTTTGGATCCTTCAATATTTTATTTTGGTGCATAAAGTTTTACATTTTTTGGAAGATCTAATATAGTTTTAATAGCAATTTTTGAAAGATTCGAACAATATAACTCATAAATTAGATTCAAGTACAATAATGTCAACAAAGACCATATGTTTGAGTACAGTCTATAATAGTTGGATGTATATATATTCTCAGATGGAATGTGGCTTGCATGTGGAACCACAATTAATTGGTCTTTCCAATCTCTGCAAAGCCTTCATCATATTTATTTTTCAAGTTCCAATATTATAGTGCTATGTGTTCATGCCAGACACATTGGGAATTGTTTGATGTCTCATTGGTGTTCACTTAAAGTGATTATATTATCTTCGTTTACCTAATAATTTATCTACCTTGTTTTTTCGTATAATAATAATATCTTCAGTATAATCGAAAAAGTATTATGTACGCAATCTTACTTTATATTAAGAGATTTTAAATCCAAGAATCATAACTAACATATCATGTGGATCAATCTTCTTGTCCTGTGGCCTGGCACCTTTTTAAAAAAAAGTAAGTTATACATGCTAAGTACAATTAGAACTTATTGTTTATTATGTTTACTTTAATTTGATCTAGTCTAATAATTAATTACTTAGATTAATGTATTAACCTAACTATATAGGATATAAAGTTATGTTATTTTATGCTTTCTCCACGCATTAGAAGCTGTCATTGTTCAGATATTTTATTAATTTGAGGCAAATGGTATAATTTGATCTGTATAAGGCAGGCAGCAGCCTTACAGTCTAAAAAATTAATGAGGAAATTAAAAAAAAGGGTTGTTAATAATAATGAATGGGTAGATATATTCTTTGTGTTTGACAAGCTATATAAGTAATAATTAAATTGTGTTTCAAAGTACAGATTAACTTTTTAGTGATACAGATAGAGTAATTTATTAATCTGGCCTCGTGTGCCTTTTGTTTTAATTTCAATAAAAAGTTTATTTTTAGTTTAATAAGTTCAAGTGATCAACTGTATATGTTCACGTGCTTGGATTGCATTAAACTGATAAACTGCTGGATGCTGTTTTCCATATTGTTTTGTACTTGTGGCTTTATTTTATGTTAAAAAGTTTATGCATTAATGCTTGCCTGTTATATATTATGCTTGAGATGTAAGCTGAATTAATTCATATAATAGTAAATATTAGGGTCATTGGCATTGTAGATAAATTGAACTAGTCAAGTAAGGGTTTGGATAGTCGACCTCAATTTGCTTGCGGTTGTGGAGTAGTAAATTATTGTAGTGGTTGTTAGTAGTACTAGACCTACTTTGATAGTTAGTTCTTTACCTTGTTACAACAACAACAACATATTTATTGAAATCTCACAATGTGAGACATGATGAGAGCACGTAGATTGTATACGAATATTACCACTACCTTTATTAAGTGTGTTTACTAAACTACCCTTACACAATTCATGTTTATTTAGGTTCTTCATTAAGATTCATTTAAGTTGCTATATACATTTTGGAACTTCGAAAGATTTTTCTAACTTGGTAGAAGTCCTTGTTTGAATTGACTTTTGACTTATTTTTATCATTTTTGCTTAAAATCATGTGTTTATAAACATTTTTTTTTCATTTACTCAAACACTTCAAACTTACTTAGACTTAAAAACACTTAAAATAAGTCAAATTATACAGATTCCAAGTCGAAGTAGAAATTGGTTATGAGTTGCACCTTTGAAAAAATCCATTTTCATTATGATGTATTCCCATCATTTAAGTTGACCTAGGTCCACCTCTGAATGGGCCGTAGAGCGCGATCTGGATTTAGTCAAAATTCCTATGTGGGCTTCGGATATCGAGTGGGAAACCAAAAAAAAAAAAAAGTTGACCTAGGTTGTTTTCTCCCTTTCACAAAATAGAAAGTAAGACTGTGTATGCATCATCCTCTCTAGATATAGTTTTACATTGAATATGTTGGTTTCTATTTGAATATAGTTGAAGAATATTTCTCCGTTTATAAGTACTCTCTTTGTTTTAAAAAGAATGACCTCCTTTCCTTTTTAGTTTGTTTAAAAAAGAGTGACCTTTTTCCTTTTTTGGTAACATTTACTTTCACCTTTCCACGTGACATGTTTAACACCACAAGATTAAATGATAATTTTGTACATTTGACATAATTTTAATTTGACAAGATTCAAAACTCTTCTTTATTTTCTTAAATTCTGTTCTAAGTCAAATTAGGTCACTCTTTTTGAAACGGAGGGAGTAATATATATGTAAACGACGATAATATGTACTTTTGTTTGAATATAATAATTATTCGAGTAGTAAAGAAAGTAGAATTATTAAAGAAAGAAATGAATGAATGAATGAAGGGACATTTATTTTATTTTATTATATAGTATATTATATATATATATATATAATGGGGCATTGAAGAAAAAGGGTAGGACCCAAAAACATTAATGGGAGAGAAAGCCCGTGTAGAGCGGGTGGTCGATATAGCACATGGACTCCCGTGCTTTACGCTGCCAATTCTAACTCTTTTCTTTTGTTTCTTCCTTTTTTATTCAACAACTACTACTATCAATTCTCAATTATCAAACACTTGCACACGCACACAATTTTATTTATTTTTCCCTTTCAATTTATGAGATGCTGTTCGATTGAACACAATTTTTCTGCACAAAATAGGGAAAGAGAATTAACTAGAACAAAGCGAATTTTTTTCATTAATAGCCGTTACATGTGAATACATCAAATAGGAAGTTTACACATATGTAAGTTAGATAATAAAAAAAAATTAAATCTATACTTATTTTTATTAATATCAATCCTCAAATAATGTTACATAAAATTAAACGGATGAAGTATTATTTTGATACTCTAGGACTAGAGTACCACACACAACTATAACAAGGGTTGTGATGGAATGATAAGTACTTCTTCATCTTTGTTAGGGAATAGTAATGTGAGACTTCCCAATCTGTAATTAACCAGGCTCTACGTGGATATTAGACACCAGATGAGAAATTTTAAAAATAATATTTTTTTTTCCTTACTGAAAACCCACTGAGAGTGAAAGTGTTTGCAGGGGTGCTGCATATAATGGTAGTCAAATCTTGGTAGGCCACTCTGTGGGTTCAGTCCAGTCATGGCTCTTTGTGCTCCCCAATGTCTCTTTCCCAATATACCTATCGATTCTATTAATTATTTTTTTATTTTAATTTATTTGCCTTATTTTAATTTGACCTAAATTTTAAAAAATTCGTAGTATGATGAGTTATTAAAAATAAAAATAGATGTATGTTTCATGAACGGACTAAAAAGAAAAATAGATTGAACAATTAAAATAAAAAAATATCTTTCTTTTTTCAGTATAGAAGTTTTTTAATGATAACAATCAACAAATAAGTAGTTGTCTTTTATCAATAGGTCAAATACGTAAATTGTTCATCATTTTATATACTAGTCCTTTATATAAGTAATAAATTAAAATTATTTATTTAATAACATGTGCTTTTAAAATAAATTACTTAATAAGATCATTTAATATTTTTATGATATTGTATATATTTGTTTCTTTATACACTATTTTGTCTATTTGAGTCGAGTACTATCATATAATATGAAATAGTGTATACATATCTTTAAAATATATACTCTTGTTTGCTTTATTAAATTAGCTTAAATTTTTCTAGAGCTTTTGCTATGAGAAATCTTTGCAGCTTTCCCTACATTTTTAATACAACAGATCCACTTTTATTACCAAAGTTATTATCTTCAAAAATATTAACTTGATCTATAGCTTAAATTTTTATTTATATTTAATTCTAACAAAGTTGTATGTCATAGTGGTCATTTGATATAGGCGGTAAGTCAGTTTTCTAAATTAACAATCTTTCAAATTATGTATCCCAACAATATTGCGACAGAAATTTGTGATCGAACTCATCACTTTATATACCAAGCTTTTTTTGGTATAATTTTCTGATACATAAGATTAACTATCCCAATGAATCTTTATTGGTGAAGTAGGGCTTTAAAAGGGGTGGTTTGGTAGCTGGTTAGGAGAAATATTGTATATGTATTAGATCTTGTTTAATCAATATCATGTTTGGTAGTTGGTTCAGACTATGTAGAAAATTAATACAATATCTGGTTTGCAATTTATAAACATGGATAACTAATACATGTATAAGTTAGGAGGAATTTTATGTATAATTTTATACTTGATATAAAATGGAATAACTACTGCTTGAATAACTATATACTGCTGAACTACTTCCTACATAATATTAAATAAGATATAAATTTCCTTATAACTAATTCGTGTATTGCTAATACATGCCTAACTCTAACGATTCTTACTATGTAGTCTATGGTTAGATCAGGGTGATCAAAATTGTTCCTAATTCTTGATGTGTTACTTTCCTTTTACAATTTTGTGCGGTAATCTACAACATCCAGGTCGATGAACTTTTTATATCAAGCTTTACAACTTTAAGATAGCGTTAATCTTTAAACAAATGACTCAGTAAATAAAGCCACTATTGCATTAATCAGGGGTGATTGTATAGCCTATTTTGCGTTGCACGTGAACCATGATCTTTCTATTAAATTAGATATTATATGTATATACTTTTTAGAATTGATCTTATATTATATGATGGTATCCATATTTCTAAAAGGCTAAATGATGCAATTAATTGTATGTTGAGTTATTAGCTACCAGGATCAATTCTCACTTAGAACTTTTTCTCATTTTTTTAAGTGATGCACCCATTGACATAGTTCTTGCCATTGACAAGATAAATAATGAGCTTACACGTGTACAAGCTTTTTGGAAATAATTTAGATTCTTCTTGAACGTGTTCCTTGCATGCTGAAGTTTACTAGGGGTGGTACCAACTAGGACTAGAAAACGGTTACTCCTGTCACTTATAGAGCTTATCTAAGTTGTTGAGACTTTTCAAAAATATTATCACACTCATGTCGGATACTTTAGAAATACACTATTTTTGAAGAATTTGACACGCACTCGTTGATATTTTTTAACAATTCGAGCAACATAGGAACTTATAACAAACTCTCTCCTTGTATATCTTGATCTAAAGTGGAGTAAATTAATTGTGGCAGATGATGGTGGTGTATCATCAGATGAGGAGTTAAGTTGTGGTGAGGCAGATGCATCAATGAGAAGTGAAGATAATGAACTCAAAGATAGACTCCTACGTAAGTTTGGGAGTCATTTAAGTAGTCTAAAGTTGGAATTTTCAAAGAAAAAGAAGAAAGGGAAGCTACCAAAAGAGGCAAGGCAAATGTTACTTGCATGGTGGGATGATCACTTTAGATGGCCTTACCCTACGGTTTGTACTTCTTTACCTCTCTATTTTGCATTTTCATACAACTCAAATAATGCTTATTCTTCTTGTTTCATTTAAAATCTTGGTTTAAAATTTTGTATTTATACTCTACTTGTGACACATTTTGTTTTTCGAGAGTCAAACAGTTTAACTTTGATCGGAAATTTGTACATGAAATTTATATATTTGTAAACTATGTAAAAAGTACTATAAGTCACAATAATTGACGATCCAAAATATATAAAAGATATATGAAATTTTATAGTGAAAAATAGATCAGTTTGAATCTTGAAATTTGAAATGTGTAACATAAATTGAGATGGAGGGAGTACTACTTTTTAGGTTCTTTCACAGAGAGGTGGTTTAAAGATTTTAAATTTATGGATTTTAGATTATAATTTTTATGTTTACTAGGTTCTGCATTGATTATTTGAGAATAAACCTAAAATAATCCCTTATTTTTGGGTTGAGACTTAAAGTCATCGTTGTTTTCCCCCAAGATGTACTAATAGTTTCTCATGTTTGTAATATTGGTGCACTTTTGGTCTTTTCCAAAACTTCTATCCATTCATGACATTGGTTTTATCCACAATTTAGTGCATGGACATGGTACATATAAATTGTTTACCAATTTCATAGCGAGTATTGTTGCTCGTTTGATCGTGAATGAGATACAATAGTGATACACTTATTCAAGTTAATGACATGTATACCTGAATTTTGTAATTCTCTCTTTCTTTTTGCCCTCCTTGTGAAACTCTTGGGGGCGTTGGTCGTTGGATAGGGTTATGCAACTATTAGTTCATTAATCAGTTATTTCATGTTTGATCTTGCATAAAATATAACGTGAATAGACTCATAACTTATGCATATTTTAGTTACGTGAGATGATAACGAATGTTGTTTTGATAATAGGAGGCTGATAAGAATTCACTAGCAGAATCAACAGGACTTGATCCAAAGCAGATCAACAATTGGTTTATAAATCAAAGGAAGAGACATTGGAAACCATCAGAGAATATGCAGTTAGCTGTTATGGATAATCTAAGCTCTCAGTTCTTCTCATCAGATGATTGAGTTTGAATTGAAATTGTGAAAATACTGCTCTTCATTTCTCTTTTTATTATTATATATAATATATAAATAGTATATTTTTGGGAAAGAAAGAAGTTATTTTATTAATCAAAATCTCTATAAATAATGGTAGAGAGATTAATTAATGTTGAATTCTTCTTGATCATGTAAATATTCAATCTAGCTAATTGTCAAAATTAATGCTTACCTAATATCACAAAAATGTCTACTCCTTTGATGATATGGTGGTTAGAGTTCCTTTCGATTTTCTATGCTTGGAATATTATCGATGTTTTGTGGTTATGAGTGCATTTGATACATTGTAATTATTTTTTCTATTTCAATTTATATAGGTTAATTTGACCAATTACGAAGTTTACAGAAGTATGAATTTTTTTTGTGATTTCTTAATACTATTTTTCAAAATAAATAACTTTTTAAAAGTATGAACAATCACAAAAATATTGTGTTAAAGACGTTAATTTATAATACATTAATTTACTCTTTTTTATTTATAAAATAAAATTTTAATTACAAAACATAAAAATATAAAAAATACAAGTATTTGCTTGCTAATTTTTTGAATTAGTATGCTGATTTTTTGGAATTGATAACTTCTTGTTTTACATTTTTGTATTTTCAATTACAATTATGGCGGGTTGTGTTTTTTGGTTCCTCTCTTTTAATTTTTGTATTCAATGAATTTACACCATTTAATTTTTTACTCTCTTTTTTCCATAGTTAGTTTTTATCTAAAACTTTTATTTTTACTTGGTAAGAATTTTGGTTTCCTTTTCATTTTTGTTTTCTTTGTTTTCAAAATCACTTCTAATTTGAGACAAAATAATTTATTTGCTTTGATTTATACAATTATGAGCAGAAAAATTCTATGAATTCAACTCTTAGAAAGTGCTCTATGTTAAGACAAACTAATAACAATATTAACTAATAGTCTCATGTATGTTTAAAATTGAATTTTGTGTTGAATGCATTCACTTCATCTCATATAAGTTAATATGAAAGAGAGAATCATGTCACCAATAGTGAAACCCCTATCTATGTTACCCCTAAATTCTAATTTCATAAAAAGAGAAAAGGTTAAAAAAAACACATGTTAGCGAACTGACAAAAGGACCAGTAAGGAGAAAGATGTTATAATTGTTGATTCTAAGAAGCATCTGTATGATAGTCCCTCCGTCCACTATTGTTTGTCAGGGTAAGATCATGCATAATCCTTAAGAAAAAATTAATACAAGGTGCAATTTGACTAATATAATCCTACTATCAATCATTATTAAAATGGTTTGTACTTTTTGAAAACTGTAAAAACAATTTTTTTCATATTAAAGTAGTCTTGTAACTTTAAAATGACTACTTTTTGAAACTAGTAGTTTTGTAATTATTAAGAGCAGAATTGGAACAAATGACTAATTGTTTCTTGATTGTTTAAATTAACAATTAATTTTGGACATCAATTTTTAGTATACTTGAAAAATAATAGTGGACGGAGGGAGTAGTAATTTTGAAGATGAGATTTCAATTTTCAAAAAAAAAAAAATATAAAAAAAATTGGTTGAACAAGGTGCCTAAAGGGGAAAATCTTGTTTTCGTTGATTGTGGAGTGTTTTCTCTCTCGATGCACATTGGCTAACCTGCGCTAACCATGGCGAAGAGAGAACGCACGCTGTCTCTGAAGGAAATGGAGGCTCAGGTGCAGGGCGGCTCAAGCAAAAATCAAATGGGGCCTTAAACTTAAATTGTTAATAACTTTTATATAATTGATTTGTTCTAGTTTTCAATTGATAATATAGCCATTCTTATTTTAAATTATTTTTCATGAGATGTAGTACTCCAAATATGTCAAATTTCTTCTAATAATTCCTTAATTTTTCATGAAAATTTACTTTTTCTACAAATACTATTCAATATTTGTTAAAATAATAATAACTTATAACCTATTATTATTAAAAATGAGGCCCCTTAAATTTCGAGGCTTAAGGCACATGTCTTTTTTTTAACACTGTCGAGCCGCCCCTGCTCAGGCAAGTCAACCAAACCGTGGGAACAGGAAGAAGAATGGTAAGGTAATAGAAGCGGAGGCAGATGAAACCACAACGAGCAATAACCAAACAAAACATATCCTGCATTGCAAGCTCAGGCTCAATGGACTGAAATTGTCCAGGCTTCAGCGAATTTCGGAAAGAAATCCAGTAGCAGCGGAAGTAGATCTTGGGCAGATGAAGTGGGCGACGAGAGTGTGAAACCAGTCCTGCGAAGTTCAATTTGGGATAATTTTGAAAGAGAAAATGCATAAGTACCCCCCAGCCTATATCCAAAATTCCTGAGACACACCTAACCTTTACTAAGGTCCTATTACCCCTCGAACTTTTTTAAAATTAATTTTCTACCCTTTTTCGGCCTACATGGTACTATCCTTGAAAAAATTATCAACACGCGCTGAGCCTACAAGATA
Source organism: Solanum lignicaule (assembly GCA_029582545.1). NCBI lineage: Eukaryota > Viridiplantae > Streptophyta > Magnoliopsida > Solanales > Solanaceae > Solanum > Solanum lignicaule. The sequence continues at coordinate 4,979 of JAJOOF010007621.1, read as the reverse complement.
GTGCCACGTAGGCCGAAAAGGGGTAGAAAATTATATATAAAATAAGTTCGAGGGGGTAATAAGACCTTAGTAAATGTTAGGTGTGTCTCAGGGATTTTGGGCATAGGCTGGGAGATACTTATGCATTTTCCCTATTTTAAAATAATCAAAATCTTAAACGCTGGGTTCAAATTGGAGTACGTAGAACCTGTTATGCATGGTGAATCCCTTGTAATTGCGATTGAATTAGAGGATATTAGTTCAGAAATTGCCTATTGGAAGAATGCAGTAGTGTGTTATGTGTTAGGAGCCCATCCCCCATTTGAAGTGCTGAAAGGATTTATACACAAGCTTTGGTCCAAGCTAGGAATTAACAAAGTGGCGATGCTCAAGAATGGTATTGTTATAGTTCGATTTGACACTGAAGTAGGGAAGGAAGAGGTGTTGCAAGGTGGCATATACCTCTTTGAAAACAAACCCTTTATAATAAAGACATGGAATCCTGATATGGAGTTTATGAGGGAAAAACTACGCACAATACTTGGTGGAATGTATGCGTCCACCAGACTAGATGGGACCAGGTCCTCAGCACAATTACAATAACAGGAGGTGAAATGAATGCTGAAAGTAAAGATTGCACACACAACTTTACGTGGAAACCTCCTTGCTCAAGGGAGTAAAACCACGACCTGTCTCACAAGAATTTTCAAACTGTTTTTACTAGTCTTCTCAAGCAAAAGTAAAAACTAGTTTACAAAATGAAATTAACATACTAATCTCCACACTAAGCAATATCTCATATTACTTAGACGAGCTTAACCATATACAACACTGCCCACTATACTAATCCTAATAGATTAATATAGACTTTGAAGTAACACACTAAGTTACTCACAAATTAAGTTCTTACAATGATTCACACAAGTTTGAAACGTTTCTAACACAAACGAAACGATTCCTACAATATAAGCACGATTACAAGCAATCAAAGTAATAGCTGGTACAAGAAGCACTTGAAGCAATCGATCAGGTCCCTGCTGTTTTGAAGCTTGAAAAATCTCTCTTTGAATGAATGATCTTTTTTTTGTTTGTAAGTTGAATATATTAGACAAGAGGAATTATTATCCAATGTACAAACAACCTCGTCGTTTCTGATTGGTAGAGTACTCTGCAACTCCACCAACTTTCCGGCGCAGACAGCTTTTTCAGCTGTACAACATATTGGCACTGGACGAGCATACTTTGCAGAGGACTAGGTCCCTACACTTGTGAAGAGATCATCAAAATATCTAGGAGTGTTAGCACTTATCATTTCCCCCCTTTTTGATGATGACAAACAACCTACACAGAGCCTCACGAGAGTGTAAAGACATTCATTCAAATACATAACAAATTCCAACTTTGTTCAGTGCACCAGTAACAACAATGTCCCCCCTTAGTTCAATCCCCCTAATTCCACAACCAACCTTTACACCAAAACTTTCCCCTTTTGACATCATTGAAAAGGTGAAGCAATAAACATATTCAAGTTAAATGCAACGCAATAAAGAATTCAGGGCCTTGGGCCACACAAAACATGTGTATGTAAGCACAACGAGAATATTAAGCCACACATGAACACGATAGAAACATAAATAACATTAGATCAGAAATACCGACCACTGTAGTCAGTCAAAACAACACAAAACCACAAGAGTTTTAATTAGGGTTAAAGAAAAAAGAGGGAAACTAGGAAAACAAGACTCGTTTAGGACGATGGGGGAAGGGGATTGAGGGTGCACATAAATAGAGACATACACTCATTTGCATCCTTATGAGCCTTGATAAGTTGCCTGTTGAGAGCCTTAACTTCCTCACCGAGTGAGGTATTTGTCTTCAGCAGCATTTCATTTTCATCCCTCAACTTTTGCAATACCTGCTCATTTCCATCACTGGTACCAGGTCCCCTCGAAACCGCCTTCTGTAATTCAGACTTCAGTGTAGCGATTTCAACCTCCTTGTCATTCAGAATCTCAGTAAGATCAGTCACTTCCCATTTAAGAGCGGCTTGCTGCTCTTGAACATCTGCCACTTGAGATTTTCCCCTAACTTTTCCTTCAACACACTCACATTCCAGCAAGGTAGCAACAGTGAACATCTGCTTGGTGGCACCAGGTACCCCTCTTCCCAAAGGCACTTCGAAGTGGCTGAATACAAAATTCAACAAGTAACCATACAGAATCCCATGTTTTGCCTTTTTCCAAGTCATTACCCTGTGCATGTGTTCCAGTATAATGGCAGAGAGGTTGATCTCCTCAAGTTCATCAAGCTTCTCCATGAGAAAAAGGTCAGCATAAGATGCCACTGTTCTCTTTTCAGTTCTGGCCACCAACACCTTGTTGATGAGCTCAAAAAGCAACTGATATTCCCCTTTGAGAAACTTTTTCGGTAACCCTGCTGTCTTGACATCTCCATGTTTTGTGGCAAGTTTTGTGAAGTCACTGGATGATTTACAACCTTCAATCTTTTGAATTCCTTCCATATAAACCCTAAAAATGATCCCCAATATTTCTTCATGCAGACATACTTCAACATTCCTGACAGTAGTCGTGATTCCACCACCTTCCAGAAGTTCCATTTTGTAGAAAAATTCACGCACCTCAGGTTCGTGCAAGTATGGAACTGGAGGTTCAAAGAGATGGTTCCATCCTTGAATGGAGATAACATAAAAAAGATTTGACATGCCAAATTTGGTTAGAATGTCAGGGTCAAAGACTGCCATTTAAAACCTTTTGGTTATCCATTGCCGTTATCAGCTCCTCCCTTGTCATTTCCTTTTCTTCACTTTTTTTTGAACCCTAGGAACTGGTCCTTTTACAGGTTTTGATTTCTCAGCCACCTATTTTCTAACTTTCTCCCTTTTCATAGTAGATTTCTTTGCAGCCTTTTGTACTTTTTTTGTTTTTACCCTTTCTTTTCTTTTATTTGACACATAAGCAACAACATCCTCAAACTCAGTATCACTAGAATTAATAGGGAGAGGTGTAGAGGTAGGCTTTTCAAGTTCAATACCTTCCCTCCTCCGTTTCCTGGCCCGTTCCGTTTGAACTCTGCTTGCTGTTATGGCACTCCCTAAGACGTTTTGTGTTTCACTCCTTGTAATATACTTTTTTTTTGTTCCCTTTAGAGTGGGACACAACTAACTTTCCCTTTCCTTTTCTTTGTCGCTTCTTCTCAGACTTAGTAGGTTCAGTAATGTGGTCAACTTCAGGAGAATTGTCATAGTTTCTAGATCTGGTACACCAATTGTTAAGGTGTTGGCTCCTTGTACCCCTGTTCTGTTCCATTTCAAGGGAGGTTCTTCCTTCTCCTTTTCAGTTTCAACATCAAAAGACTTGTGAGTTTGGTCAAAAACTGGTTTAAGACTGAGAGTGACCTGTTCCTGTGATCTATGATCTTGTTCTGAAAGGTTCGATTGAACATCTCCTCGAAGTAAAGTCAAACTTTCCGCATCCACTAGTTCAGCCCTTGCTGCCCGAATGCTAGACTCAAGATCCCTTCCTTCAGGCAAGTCTCCCTCAAAAAATCTTTTAGTCATTGCGGAGGATACACCCCTAGAAGCCATATCTACCTCTTCAGTACTAGGTCCATCAATAGCTTTCGCAACAGATTGTGCCTCTGATTTTTGGGAGTTTTCACTGGACAAAACTAGAGTGGGGGAACAGGGCAGAATCTCCTTAGAAGGGACCGCATGAGATGTCACAACTTTAGTAAGGGGAGTGCTGGATTCACCCGTTTCACCAACTCCACAAACTAGAGTTGAAGGAGTTTTATCTGGATGGGGTATGGAGAAGTTGAAGGAACTAGGGTTTTCAACTTTTTGGGAGATAGGAGTCTCGGAAGAAGAAACGGAGTTAGACATTATGAGAGAGGAAAGAAAATACTTGAAGAGCAATTAGAGAATTAGAAGGAAATACTTGAAGATATTTGAAGAATTTGATTCTCTAGGAACTTAGTTTTCAATAGAGTCAAAAGGGTATCGAGTCCCTAACAGTAGCGACCTTTGGTTTTTAAAGTGAAAAGAAACTAGAAACTGACGCGATGAATGGGTGAGAGACGTGTGGCAGTGATGTTGACAGGCAGACAATGTAGCGTAAGTGATATTAACCTCATGAGGACCAGGTCCCCTTTTCAGTTTGCAACCCTGCCTGTATGATTAGATCTTCCCTTCAGCTAAACACACCATGAGTGTATACCTGCATTAAAGTATCAAGTGTGAATTCTTAAATGACAACCATTAAAACAAGTATAGATACCTACCCTCCCTAACATAATCAAATTGGAAGACTTTTGTGCAAGCTTGTCAAGGAATCATGTGATCTTGTGCATCCTCAGCCTCATCCTATTTTTGATGAAACATTCTTTACTCAAGGGATTTGTAAAGATATCAGCCAGTTGATCTTCAGTCTTGCAGAATTTTATCACAACATTTTGCTTTTCAACATTGTCCCTCAGGAAATGGTGCCTCACATCTATGTGCCTTGTCCTCTTGTGCTGCACATGATTTTTGGCCATATTCATTGTACTGGTGTTGTCGCATATTAGAGGAATTGTGTCTGTGAGAACACTAAAATCCGCCTGTTGCTGCTTGGTTCACAGAAGCTGAGCACAACATAAAGCAACTGTTTTATTTGGAAAATGTATTTTTGACTGGTTTAAGAGTCGCCACTTAATTTTTAAGGTAAAATTAAGAAAACTATTTGTTTTCAAAAGACTAAAACAGGAATCTAATGAAAACTTAAAAGGGTTCGAGGTTCTTATTAGCATTTCGGGAAGGGTTTGAAAGCACCCGAAATACCCGCTAATATGCGATTATCCGGCAATTAATCATTTGGCTAAAATATTCTAATTTATCTTGAATTGCAAAAGTGAACTACTTTGTAATTGAGACCATTTAAAGAAAATGTTGAATATTATCTAAGCAAAATATTTTGTAAACTTATTTATTTATTTATTTTTAA
>JAJOOF010007620.1:0-13656 GCA_029582545.1 Solanum lignicaule | reverse complement strand
AAAAAGCATGAAGTGTTTGCTGATGTTCCCGCCTTTCATATTCAGCATCTTGAATTCTTTGATTCACTTGAGAAAGTCTTTGGAACTCAAATATTGGGGCTTTAAATTTGTTGGGGCTTTAAGTGCGCCTTTGACAACAGTGTACCAGAAAAAACATTTGAGGTAAGTCAGCCCCAACGCACCCAAGACTGTTAACTAGTGAGCAATAAAGTAAGTGAAGATCATTGACACTAGAGTTTTTATCCTAAAAAGGACAAAAAACTTTTGGTAATTTCTTTCTATCTACCTAAACCTTGATAGGCAGAGTAAAGGTTTTGGCCCAGTGGAAGGCAAATTAGTAAGGTGAGGAAGGAATGTATTGCGAAAGATGAGATGGAGGAGCAAACAACTGGTGAGTTATATAAAGGGGAGGAAGTTATGGGGCTATTGAAGGGGGTGTCATGGAACCATGGACAGGATGATGAAGAACAAAGGGGGTGTCTGGCAAAATATAGAAACTTTATTGCTTAGCTATGAACAATGTCCAACCATAATCTACGACACTGATGTCTAATATACATGTAACCGAGAACCTAGAGCTACCACCCCATGTGAAAGAAAATTATGATAGAAAGAACAAAGAAGGGCCTAAAATGTCCCTCAAGTATTTGAATTGGTACATAATTACCCTTCATCCACCTATCGGCCCTAAAATACCCCTGGTGTCCACCTTTCGGCTAAAAAATATACTTATATCTAACGGATCATACTGATTAGGTGGATGGAGGGTAATATTGTACCAAATCTCATAGTTTGAGGGCATTTTAGGCCCTTTCCGTTAAAACAACTTGAAATTACTTAAGATATATGCTCACATGATTGACTTGATTTTGAATTTCATTGTAAATTTAAAATTATAAAAAGGGTTAGACATCTACTCTCTACACTCCTCCCTCCCCGACCATTCACTTCCTATCTCTTCCATACATTTTTTTCTATTTGTATCTTGTCCACCATTTTTTAAAATTTTTTTATGACAAACAAGAGAGAAAAAAATGAGGAAAATAATGATGCATTCATATTGAAATAATTAGTTCAATAAAAGATGACTTAATGAAGCAAATATGTACAAATATTATATTTTTCTGTTGTGTGCACCCAAAATTAAAAATAAAAGAATAAAAATAATTATTTCTCTTATCCCACCCTCATCCCATCATGAAATTAATACTAATTAAAAGAATATAAATATGTGAGTTCATTTCAAGTTTGAGTCCCAGATATCCTAATTAAGAATAAGAGATTAAACAGGGAATAAAAGAGAAAATGAACAAGACAGTTGGATAATTGAGAGAAAAAATTTATATTAATGAAAATATTAATTTTTTTAGATGGACAATCAGTCGGGGTAAGTATGGATTTTTGTTGGATCCCCATTTATGAATTGGGCTACATTATAATAAATTGGGGTTGATTTAAAATAGGACAATAGGAAGATATTATGAAATTAATTATTTTTCAATATTATTTTCAAGTGTAAGGGTCAAAATATGAATCATAAGTGGTTTTATAGAAAAAATGATTTTTTAAAATATCATTTCTATTATTTATTTGAGAAGGTTTTAAATTTGGACCAATCACATTAAGTAATATAATTAATAAATGTTTAATAATTTAACTTTAAGGGAGCTATTAAAAATAAGGGCAAATATGAGTCAAAGAATTAACATCGGGGGTGTTTTTTAGACGAAAGGTGGACGTCAGAGGTATTTTAGGGCCGATAGGTGGATGTAGGGTAGTTTTGTACTAATTCAAATACTTGAGGGGCTCTTTAGACCCTTCTCCGTAGAAATAATACTATAAATATGATTGGTACCAATAGATAGAATACCTTGCCAGCAACAACTGTTGATTTGTACTGCTTGTACCAGCACCAGTTGGACTCCATTTGATGGTAGATATCTCCTAAAAAACATAATAGTCAGCAGCTGATGTCTCATTTGATTAAATGAATCAACAAAGAAAAAGAAAGAACAAAAATAGATACTTTGCGATGTTCTCTGAAATCATACAAGCAGGCATCTTGTTTCATGCTCCATATCTGGACTGAAACAATGAATTATTGACCAATTTATTTTAAACAACACAATAGATATTCAAAGTCTTAGCACAGGAAAAGGTGAAGCTAAGATGCATTAACACAACTAATACATAAATTCAGAACATAAATAGATATTCAAGGGTACATAGAAGACAGTAAAAAGTAATTTTCTGAAACATGTTGAGGCAAGAGTCTCCTTTAGCTGCTGCTTTAGAAGGTTAGGATAGAAATTACATTAACTATGGTATCTTCAGAGCATGAAGCTGACAGGAACCTGAGGGGTCCCACTCAATAGCATTGATTTCATTCTGCAATGATAAAGTTAACAACCCTTCAGTGTATCAATCAAGCACAGATTTAGTGTTCAACTGGTAATTCAATTTGAACTTTGCGCAAACAGTGAATTATTTAGAAAATCATCTAGTTAATATGTAATACATCAAAGAGATAAAGAGAAAATGTATATTATGCCATTAGTCAGGCACACCTGATGTCCTGAAAATGTTTTGACTGGTCTACGCTCACCAACTTTACAAACGTAGATTATGCCATTAGTGTAGCTGGTGGATAAGGCATTATTGTTTCGCCAATCAACATCAAGAAATAAACCTGAATGGGGTTGTATAACAATGGTGAGAATATATACAAACCTATGAAATTAAGAAAGAACAAGGGAAACAAAACACCTGAAGGAATTACTGCATCAATTCGCCATACCTCACCTCAGAAAAGTAAAGATCAGCGAAAGTCAGCAAAAATAAGGCAGTAGAAAACTTACATTTCAATCAAGTGTCGTAACATTCTTGTTTTTTTTCAGTTTTCAATTTTTGGATAGTAGGGTTACATGGACTATCTCCAATAGACCAAATTCTAGTAGTAGAATCTTCAGACCTAAATTGATATTACACAGGATTACCTATAAGAGAGATGATTCCTTAGACGAGTCTAAAACTACTCACAACCTCATAAAATCCCAGTGCTAAAGATTTTCATTTCCAAAGTTATAAAATCACAAGATAATTAGGAACAAAATTAGGAATATGAACATGAGTATACATAGACGAGAACAATTATATCAAAAAATGGAAGTAATGCTTACCCAGATGCAGGAAAAGACCCTTCTAGACTCCAACAACAACAACAACAACATATCCAATGAGGTCTGAAGAGGGTGGTGTATACGCAAGCCTAAAGTAAATCATATCAAAGCATCTAATAGAAACAAAACATCAAAATCTCCATAAAAATAGTTCAAAAGAAGATTAAAATTGAATTACCAAATTCAAGTAGGAGGAAATCAGAGAGTGAAGAAGCCATTGATATGAATTGGCGACAACTTAATGAAACAGATAAAGGGTCAAAGTATTGCTCCTACCTATGATAGATATATATATATATATAGAGGAAAATTATGATAAGTGGGAATTTTGGGAAACAGAGTATTTATATATAAAACTAGAATTAGAAATGTTTTAATTCTAAAAAATATTTTGAATAAAGTGTTCAATGACAATTGTATCCTCAAGCCATTTCAAAAATTTCTAGACAGATTCACAATTTAAACCAATTTGATAGTATATCACAATATATTTAATATTCTTAATTTCATTTTATTGGTTTTTTAGGTCTCGAAGTTACAAGATCTAGTTTTTCAATCAAGTTTCGTAACATTCTTGTTTTTCTCAGTTTTTTGACTTTGGATAGTAGAGTTACATTGACCATCTCCAATAGACCAAATTCTGGTAGTAGAATCTTCAGACCTAAATTGATATCACACATGATCAGCTATAAGAGAGATGATTCCTTAGACGAGTCTAAAACTACTCACAACCTTCATAAAATCCCAGTGCTAATGATTGTCATTTCCAAAGTAAAAAAATCACAAGATAATTAGAAACAGAAGTAGGAATATGAACATAAGTATACATAGACGAGAGCAATAAAATGAATAAATGGAAGTAATGCTTACCGAGATGCAAGAAAAGACCCTTTTGGACTCAAAGCACAACCAAAAACCTAGAACAAGAAAAAATTGTAATGTTAATATAGAAGACAGAAAAGATTTGATATTTATCATTTTTCCTATAAAGATATTTTGTCGGATTAGGAGAAATTTATAAAGATGAGGTCAAACCTTAGATGTATGTCCTTCCAAAGTCATTACATCATAACTAGGAATTTCACTCGTCAGAGAGGTTGTGACTGTGCTGATATACATAGGCTCAAAATTTGTCTTGCAACAAAAGAAAAACTTTAGTGTCAAAAGAACAACAAAACTGTGACATCTCATAAATTGAAATAGCTAGGAAGACGCTAAGAACTGGAAATAGTCATATTTGGAAAGAATGAAAAATCTGGAAAATTGTTTAAGTTAGGAAAAGTGAGTTTTTGGTCAACTTCAAATGACCATAACTCCTAGCTCAGGATGATTTAGGTGTAGATCCACAGATATGTTTGGAAAGCTCATGGAATGATCTTTCCAACGCCTCCAAGTTTGCGCGATTCCAATTTCGTATGAGTAAGTTATACCCTGTGGAAGTAGGGTTTTGGATTAAGGAAATGTCCAATCCAGATTTTTAAAGGGTATTTTAGTCTTTTCATGGCCCTATTATTTTAATCCTTTTTTAGGAGTTTAATATGGGTCAAATAAGATTTTAGTCAGTTTTAGAATTTGGAATTTAACGCTAGGGCTAAGGAGAATAGAAAAGAAGGAGAAAGGGAAAGAATCATAAGATCGATCAAGATAGTTGGGATTTTCGCCAAGGATTTATTCCTACCAGGTATGTGAGGCTTCCAAAACGTTAGGATCATTCTCCCACATTCCAAGAATATTTATCTCAGTTGGATTCGTCCTAAAGGATTTTGAATATTTATGATCTTGATGCCTATGCTTGAATTCATATATTGTTCATGAATTTGACTGAGTTGGGAAGTTTATGAAATCGTTACGTCATATTATAGAGTCGTTTCGAGTTAGATTCTTAGGTACATTTGCTGAGTATATGTATCTAAAAGTAAGTTAAGAAAAAGAACCGAATTTGGGTGAATTGGGGCTGAAAAACTAAGAAGAAATTCCATCGAACGAAATCCAGCAGTGGTGGCGCGTCGCGAAACTGGTTCCCAAAATTGGGAATTTTCATTTCGCTTTGTGGAGCAGTCACGGAATCTTCTACCTCAGAAGTCGTTTTCAAAACTAAATTTTAAAAGCTCCTCCGCGTCGCGGATCCACCCTCAAATATTGATTTTCGGTCTTTTCTCATGTTTAGTTATCTAAAATCATTCCTAAACATCATGAGATCTTTCCAATCACAAATAACAATCCTTGAATCCATAATTCAATTCAAGGACCAGTTAAGACTCAAGTCAAGAGCAGTTAAGATACAAAGTTAAGAGTCAAGTTAAGGGAAGTCCTTCAAAGTTTTCAAAAGTCTTTTATAAATGTTTTAACTTTGTTTTAAGACTTAAATTTCAAGTTCAGTAAAGAGTAAAGTTTGAAGTCCATTTATTCAAAAGTATATGGGGACTATGTATTCTCAAAGGGTTTAAAATGATTTCACATTTAAACAAGAAAGGAAACCTCGATTTCCAAAAGTTCTTCGGGCTAGTGTTCAGAAAAGAGAAATAATTTTCTAAATGAAGCAAGAGGGGAAACTGTGATTTCCAAGATAGCCTTTGATCACTAATCTCAAATCACAGAAGAAGTATGTTTTTAAACATAAAGAGCTAGTATCATATTTTGGGAGTACTATTGAGCACCAATATAGGGGAGCGTTCAAAGAACCCACAGCCCCCATAAACCATGTAGCCATCATGGGTAGAAAAGAGTCATACTTTTTAGATGAATCCTTTTCACATAGACTACTGGATCCACTTAGTAGTTCAGGTCTTATACATGTTGCAAGGTATAGGATGCGCTGGTAGCGTGAGGAAGATCGTTGTATCATCACTATAGCTCTTAAGTGATGGTTGTCGGTTAGAGAAACTCCCACATAAGTTATTTGTGTTCTTATATACTATTTGTATTTTTACATATATTTCAGAGTTTTAGTGTATCTTTGCATACGCCCAGAGTTGGCATCATGTTTTAATAAGAGTTTCTTTATATTGCACTTGTTTTAAAACTGCTTTATATTGAAATGAGTTCAGTTATGTTGAGTTGAGCTGAGCTAGGTAAGTTCTTCAGTTTCCTTTCAGTTTCTTTTCAAGCTTAAGTTATGTTTAGCATTCCAACTCGCATACTCGTACATTCAATGTACTGATGCCAATTGACCTGCATCTTATTATGATGCAGATGTAGGTAACTAGGATCGGCATCCGGCGCATCATTGATCCAGTGAGTAGTTCAGAGTCTGTTCGTGAGCCTCTTTGCATTCCAGAGGACTCATTTTCATTGCTTTCAGTTTTAGTATTAGGTCATTAGGATGTCTTGGGCCTGTCCCGATATCCATCTTAGTTGTTTAGAGGCTTCATAGACAGATAGACAATCAGTTAGTTAATTCAATTATCTTTACTTTTCATTTCATATGGTAAAGACTTAAGTTTGCCTTAATGGTCAGTTGAATGTTCCTTTATAATATTCTAGTTACTTCATAAATGTGTATTCGATGAGTTAAGTCTTCCGCTGAGTTAGTAAGCCAGGCCAAGTGTTTGCTTTAGACCAGCAATGGTCTTCGAGTGCCAGCCACATTTAGGGTGTAGGCTCGGGGCGTGACAAACTTGGTATCAGAGCCCAGAGTTCAAGAGTCCTAGGGAGTCTATAAAGCCGTGTATGTAGAGTCCTAGTTATCGGTGTGAAGCTCGCCATATCTATAATTAGGAGGCTGCAACATTTAGGAAAATCTCTCATTTCTTTCACACTCTTTTCGTGCGTTAGAGTTGATCTCTAAAAAGTTCCCTCTAATTCGTGCATACGCGTGTTTTCAGATAATCATGCCACGATGAAGAGAACTCATAGGTCGTCGAGCTATGAGAAATGTTGAGGAACAAGAGTTACCTAATGCATCTGAAGTGCAACCTCAAGGGAAAGTCACTAATGCTGAGTTCAGAGAAGCAATTAGGATGTTGAGTCAAGTTGTGACTAACCAGGTTGGGCAACAAAGAGGAGCTCGACAAGGAGTGGCTGACACTTCAAGGATTCGTGAGTTCTTGAGGATGAATCCTCCAAGTTTCACTGGTTCAAGCGTTTCTGAAGATCCGGAGACCTTTGTTGATGAACTGAAAAAGGTATTTGATATGATGCATATTGCTGATATTGAGAGAGTTGTGATACCTGCATATCAACTGAAGAATGTGGCTAGGACTTGGTTTGACCAGTGGAAACGGGGGTAGAGCTGCGGATGCACCACCTGCGAGTTAGGCTTGTTTTGAGGAGGCTTTCTTGGGGCGTCTCTTTCCCCGAGAAATGCAAGAGGCCAAGGTACGTGAGTTCCTCCCGCAGGATTCTCTAAGCGTTCATGAATATGGGTTGAAATTCACCCAATTATTCCGTTATGCTCCGGGAATGGTTTCGGACATTAGGAGTAGAATGAGTTTGTTTGTTGCTGGGTTGGCTCGTTTGTCGAATAAGGAAGGTAGGGGCCACAATACTGATAGGTGACATGGATATCTCAAGATTGATGGTCTATGTACAACATGTAGAGGAAAAGAAGCTGAGGGATAGAGAGGAGTTTAAGAACAAAAGGGCTAAGACAAGGAATGAGTCTGGGCAGCAGAAGAGTAATGCCAACCGGTCATCCTTCCAATAGAAACAGAAGGGCCCTACTCCATCATCTGCTAGTGCACCTGCACCTGAGAACAAAGATGAGTACAATAATCAGAACTTCAGAGATAAACCTGCTTATTCTCAGTGTAGCATGGCACAAGGGGGTAGTAAGCCTCCTGCCTACGCCAAGTGTGGTAGAAACTATTCAGGTATTTGTCGTGAGGGCTCCACTGGTTGTTTCAAGCGTGGTCAGAGTGGGCATTTCATGCGAGAGTGTCCAAAGAACAGGGAGGGAAATGGTAATGGGGAAATAGAGCCCAGTCTTCTTCAGTTGCTCCACCAGACAGAGTTGCACCTAGAGGGGCAACTTCCGGTACTAGCGAAGGAACAAACCGTTTATATGCTATCAACAGTCGCCAAGAGCAGGAGGATTCTCTAGATGTTGTCACTAGTATGATCCAAGTCTTCAGTTTACTGTTTATGCTTTGCTAGACCCAGGAGCGAGTTTATCTTTTGTAACTCCTTACGTTGCTATGAATTTTAATGTTATTCCTGAGCAACTTAGTGAACCATTCAATGTTTCTACACCTGTTGGTGAGTCCATTATAGTAGAGAGAGTCTATTGTGATTGTCCTATTTCCATCAATCAAAATAGTACCATGGCTGATCTAGTTGAGTTAGACATGGTAGATTTTGATGTCATTCTTGGTATGGACTGGCTTCATGGATGTTTGCCTCAGTTGATTGTAGAACTCGAGTTATCAAGTTTCAGTTTCCAAATGAGCCAGTCTTAGAGTGGAAAAGCAGTTCAGCAGTGCCTAAGGGTCGTTTCATTTTGTACCTTAATGCAAGGAAGTTAGTTTCTAAGGGGTGTATCTATCACTTAGTCCAAGTTAATGACTCTACTGTTGAGATACCTCATATTCAGTCAATTTCAGTAGTAAGAGAGTTTCCAGAAGTCTTTCTAGATGATCTTCTCGGAGTCCCTCCTGAGAGAGATATAGACTTCGGCATAGACCTTCTTCCAGATACTCATCCTATATCTATTCCTCCATATAGAATGGCAGCAGCAGAATTGAAAGAGCTTAAAGAGCGGCTGAAGGATCTATTAGATAAGGGCTTTATTCGACCAAGTGTCTCACCTTGGGGTGCTCAGGTCTTGTTTGTGAGAAAGAAAGATGGTTCCCTTAGGATGTGTATAGATTACCGCCAATTGAACAAGGTTACCATCAAGAACAAGTATCCTCTTCCGATAATTGATGATCTTTTCGATCAGCTTCAGGGTGCTTCTTGTTTTTTGAAAATAGATCTCAGATCTGACTACCATCAGTTGAAAGTAAGGGAAAGTGATATTCCAAAGACAACATTCAGGACCCGTTATGGTCACTATGAGTTTTTGGTCATGTGGTTTGGTTTGACCAATGCACCTGCATCGTTCATGGACCTTATGAATAGAGTCTTCAAACCTTATTTAGATATGTTTGTTATCGTCTTCATTGATGACATACTAATCTATTCAAGGAATGAAGAAGATCATGCTAGTCATCTCAGACTTTGAAAGATAAGGAGTTATATGCTAAGTTCTCAAACTGTGAGTTTTGGCTTGAGTCTGTAGTGTTCTTGGGCCACATAATTTCTGGTGATGGAATTAGAGTTGATACCCAAAAGATAGAGGCAGTGCAGAGTTGGCCTAGGCCCACATCTCCAACTGATATTAGAAGTTTCTTAGGTTTGGCTGGATATTATAAAAGGTTCATAGAGGGGTTCTCGTCTATTTTGTCTCCTTTAACCAAATTGACTCAGAAAACAGTTAAGTTTCAATGGTCTGAAGCTTGTGAGAAAAGCTTTCAGGAATTGAAAAAGAGATTAACTACTTCCCCAGTATTGACCTTACCAGAAGGTACGCAATGTGTTGTGGTGTATTGTGATGCATCTAGAGTTGGATTGGGTTGTGTGTTAATGTAGAATGACAAAGTTTAACTTATGCCTCAGACAGTTGAAAGTTCATGAGAAGAACTACCCAACCCATGAATTAGAATTGGCTGCTGCAGTATTTACTTTGAAACTATGGCGCCATTATCTTTATGGTGTTCATGTGGATGTGTTCACCGATCACAAGAGCCTTCAGTATGTGTTCACTCAGAAGGAGCTCAATCTCAGACAAAGGAGTCAGTTAGAATTACTCAAGAATTATGACATGAGTATTCTTTACCACCCAGGTAAGGCTAATGTTGTTACTGATGCTTTAAGCAGGTTGTCTATGGGTAGTATTGCCCGTGTTGAGGAAGAAAAGAGAGAGTTAGCAAAATATGTGCATAGACTTGCACGCCTGAGAGTCAGACTTATGGATTCCATAGAAGGAGGAGTAGTGGTGGTGAATGGGGCTGAATCATCATTAGTGTCAGAAGTAAAAGGCAAGCAAGACCAAGACCCTATTTTCCTTGAATTGAAGGCAAATGTTCATAAGCAAAAAGTATTAGCTTTTGAACAAAGGGGTGATGGCGTACTGAGATATCAAGGTAGATTGTGTGTACCAATGGTGGATGGACTCCAAGAGAGGATCATGGAGGAGGCTCATAGTTCCAGATATTCCATTCATCCAGGTTCCACAAAGATGTATCTCGATTTGAAAGAGGTGTATTAGTTGAATAGTATTAAGAAGGGCATTCCATAATTTGTTGCTAAGTGCCCAAATTGCCAACAAGTTAAAGTAGAGCACAAAAGGCCCGGTGGTTTCGCTCAGATTATAGAACTTCCGGAATGGAAGTGGGAGATGCTTAATATGGATTTCATCATAGGTTTACCAAGGTCTCGCAAGTAGCACGATTCTATTTGGGTGATTGTCGACATAATGACAAACTCAGCCCACTTTTTGCCAGTAAAGACTACCCATTCAACAAAGGATTATGCCAGGTTATATATTCAGGAGGTGGTAGGACTTCATGGAGTCCCAGTCTCCATTATTTCAGATAGAGGTGCACAATTTACTGCACATTTCTGGAAATCTTTTCAACAGGGTTTGGGTTCAAAGGTGGACTTAAGTACTGCATTTCATCCTTAGACAGATGGGCAAGTAGAGCGCACTAATCAGACATTAGAAGATATGTTGAGGGCCTGTGTGATCGATTTCAAAGGTAACTAGGATGACCACCTACAACCCCTTACTGAATTCGCATACAACAATAGTTACCACTCTAGAATCCAGATGGCTCCATATGAAGCTCTTTATGAGATAAGATGCAGATCTCCTATTGGATGGTTTAAAGTTGGTGAAGCAGGGTTGATAGGACAAGATTTAGTCCATCAAGCTATGGAGAAGGTGAAAGTGATTCAAGAGAGGTTGAAAACGGCACAGAGTCATCATAAATCCTACATTGATGTCAGGAGAAGGGCTTTAGAGTTCGAAGTAGATGATTGGGTATATCTAAAAGTTTCACCATGAAGGGTGTTATGAGGTTTGGTAAGAAGGGGAAACTTAGTCCTCGGTATATTGGACCTTATTGAATATCGAAGAGGATTGGCAAAGTAGCTTATGAGTTGGAGCTACCACAAGAGTTAGCCGCGGTTCATTTGGTGTTTCACATCTCCATGTTGAAGAAATGCATGGGCGATCCTTCATTGATCATACCAATTGAAAATATTGGGATCAAGGATAGCTTATCTTATGAGGAGATTCATGTTCAGATTCTTGATCGCCAAGTTCGCAAGATGAGAACAAAAGAGGTAGCATCAGTCAAAGTCCTTTGGAGGAATCAATTCGTTGAGGAAGATACTTGGGAAGCTGAAGAGGACATGAAGAAGAGATATCCATATATCTTCGAGTCCGGAGAAAATGCAGACCAAGGTACTAATTCTCTTCTTAGTACTCTTTAAATTATGAGTGAGAATGTTGTTTGTTTGCATTTGCTTGCTGGGTGTTTGAACTTGATGTTACCACCCTTCGCCTAGTAAGAGTAATCTCATTCGAGGACGAATGTTCCCAAAGGAGATTTATTGTAACATCTCGCAAATTGAAATAGCTAGGAAGAAGCTAAGAACTGGAAATAGTCATTTTTGGAAAGAATGAAAAATTTGGAAAATTGTTTAAGTTAGGAAAAGTGAGTTTTTGGTCAACTTCAAATGACCATACCTCCTAGCTCAGGATGAGTTAGGTGTAGATCCAGATATGGTTGGAAATCTCTTGGAATGAAATTTCCAACGCTGCCAAGTTTACGCTATTCCGAGTTCGTATGAATAAGTTCTGCCCTTTGGAAATAGGGCTGTTGGATTAAGGAAATGTTCAATCCGGATTTTTGAAGGGTATTTTAGTCTTTTCATGGCCCTATTATTTTAATCCTTTTTAGGAGTTTAATATGGGTCAAATAAGATTTTAGTCAGTTTTAGAATTTGGAATTTCACGCTAGGGCTAAGGAAAAGAGAAAAGAAGAAGGAAAATGGGCAAGAATCATTAAGATCGATCAAGATAGTTTGGATTTTCGCCAAGGGTTTATTCCTACCAGGTATGTGAGGCTTCCATAACTTTGGAATCGTTCTCCCACGTGCAATGAATATTTATTTCAGTTGGATTCATCCTAAAGGAGTTTGAATATTGATGATCTTGATACCTATGCTTGAATACATATATTGTTCTGGAATTTGACTGAGTTGGGAACTTTCTGAAATCGTTACGTCATATTATAGAGTCGTTTCGAGTTAGGTTCTTAGGTACATTTGTTGAGTATTTGTATCTAAAAGTAATTGAAGAAAAAGAACCAAGTTTGGGTGAATTAGGGCTGGAAAGCGAAGAAGAAATATCGTCGAACGAAATCTAGCAGTGGTGGCGCATCGCGGAGCTGGTTCCCAGAATTGGGAATTTTTGTTTCACGTCACGGAGTCTTCAGCCTCAAAGTCGGTTTTGAAACTAAATTTTAAAAGCTCCTCTGCATCGCGGACCCACCATCAAATATTGATTTTCGGTCTTTTCTCATGTTTAGTTATCTAAAATCATTACTAAACATCATGAGATCTTTCCAATCACAAATCACAATCCTTGAATCCATAATTCAATTCAAGGACCAGTTAAGAGTCAAGTCAAGAGCAGTTAAAGTCAAGAGTCAAGTTAAGGGAAGTCCTTCAAAGTGTTCAAAAGTCTTTTATAAATGCTTTCACTTTGTTTTTAAGACTTAAAGTTCAAGTTCAGTAAAGAGTAAAGTTTGAAGTCCATTTCTTCAAAAGTATATGGGGACTATGTATTCCCAAATGGTTTAAAATGTTTTCACATTTAGATAAGAAAGGAATCCTCAATTTCCAAAGGGCTTTCGGGATAGTTTTCAGAAAAGAGAAATCGCTTTCTAAATGAAGCAAGAGGGGAAACTTTGATTTACAAGATAACCTTTGAGCTATATATTTGAGCACTAATCTCAAATCACAGAAGAAGTATGTTTTTAAACATAAAGAGCTAGTATCATATTTTGGGAGTAGTATTGAGCACCGATATGAGGGAGCATTCAGAGAACCCACAGCCCCCATAAACCATGTAGCCAACATGGGTAGAAAAGGGTTATACTTTTTAGATGAATCCTTTTCGCATAGACTAGTGGATTCACTTAGTAGTTCAGGTCTTATACATGTGGCAAGGTATAGGATGCACTGGTAGCGTGAGAAAGATCGTTGTATCATCACTATAGCTCTTAAGTGATGGTTGTCGGTTAAAGAAACTCCCACAGAAGTTATTTGGGTTCTTATATACACAGTTATTTGTACTTTTACATACATTTCAGAGTTTTAGTGTATTTTTTCATACGCCCAGAGTTGACATCATGTTTTAAACAACTTTTCTTTATATTGCACTTGTTTTAAAACTGCTTTATATTGAAATGAGTTCAGTTATGTTGAG
>JAJOOF010007619.1:0-20000 GCA_029582545.1 Solanum lignicaule | reverse complement strand
AAAAGTAAGATACTTAAATTATCAGATACAAAAGATCAAGTACTTAGAAATTAAGAGTTAAATATAAAAAGAGACACTATATATATTTGATACATATCAAAGAGAAAAGTAAGACACTTAAATTAGATATATAAGGAATACTTAGAAGGACTTAGAAAAGAGACCCTATTTAATATAGTTCGAAGAGAAAAGTAAGACACTTAAATTATCATATATAGAAGATCAAGTACTTAGAAAGACTTAAACAAGGATTCCTATTTATAACGGAAACACATGAACTAACGTTACGCTGCAGGTGCCACTTTTTTTCCATCATCATCGTCGTCATCATCATTTTCTAACTCTCTATTCAAACAGAAGCTAAATACCGGCCTTGCTAATTCTATTGGCCTATTGTAGGGACGAAAACGATATATTTGAGCCATTTCTAAGATGTCTTTAAAAATAATAGAACTAGTTTGTTAGTGATGAAGAGATATATATGTGATATACTACAAACAATATATCCTGTTATTTATAGCATTGATATGAGTGGCATTTGCAGAAAATATCGACTCATTTTTTTCCAATTAGTCCCAAAGAGTTGTCTTATCTTTAGTACTGTTGATTGAAGCTTTAGTTAAGACCACACATTGTAATGGCATGAGGTCAGCTCATGGTGGCTACTTGTTTTCACAATCCACATGTGCTTATCCCCTTTCATGCACACTCTTTTGCTTCAAATGATTTGCCAGCTTGGAAATATATGTATGTGTAGTCAAAAAGGTGAAAAACTAAAGAAATGATGATACTAGTTCGATTCCTCTAATTCACTTTATGTGATACATTTTTATTTTTATCAATTTAAAAAAATAATAACACACTTTTTAAATTTGAAAACACTAATTTAACCTTACTCTTTTAATTTATTTTATCTTTACTAGTTCTCGAACACGTGCATTGCACGAATGCACGTGAATTTCAGACTAAATAATAATTTTTTGAAATAAAAATAATATTAGAATAAATGTGTGATGAGTTATACATATTTTGAAAGGGAGAGAATAGCTTTTGTCTGATTTAAACTTCGATGTTATTTCATCTTTGAATTTAACAAAAACAATTAGTTAAATTGTGTATATATAATATCAAATGTAACATGCCAAACTATTAAGATTAATATATTTCATGCGATGCAACACCACATTAGATAAATAACTTTAAATTCTAAAATATAAGTACTTCTAAAATATATCATCTCATGTATAACAGATTTTTTATATAGTAATTCATGTGATTGCATATTACTATATTGAGTACGACCCAAGTAATAGCATAAATTAAAGAGCCAACAACTTTGATTAACTAATCAAACATCATTTGAGAGAGGTAAACTACTACAAATGGATCCTTGACAATATATCAAAAGAAAAAATAACATGAATATGCAAACATATATTAATTAATTATTTAGCATAGCTATAATTTGATGATATTACTTTTTGCTACTAACATATAATTATATTCACGTAGAGCACACCCGAGTTTGTATATACGAGTATAATTCAATTTCTACCAATTATACAAACTATACTCTCTCTCCATAATCCTTTTACCTTTTTTTCTCCTTAATTTACTCAATACATCAGATTTTGAAATTTAAATTTTGTTATCTTTCCCGGTCAAATTGGGTTTCAAAATTTTCTAATTTTCTTATTTCCCTCTCAAATTGTGCTTTACTCAACACAACTGCATCCATTTTTTTTATTTTCTTTTTCTCTTCGGGCGGTTTTCAATCTCTTATTTTTTATTTGTATTTGTATATCCCTATGATTTCTTCTAGTTTTTCAATCATCTCCATAGACACATACGTGAAGCCTCACCATTTTTTTCTAATATTTTGGACATATAGAAGCTATTTTACAGGAATTGAGAAATTTTCTCAGTTTTTTCCTGTGTGTCAGCCCATTAATACTTTGGCGATATGATTTCTAGTTGATTTTTTTTGAAAAATCTTTATGGAAATCTCCGAAGAGAGTAAGGGGGTAGTACATGAAGTCTCACCATTTTTTGGGTACTTAGGAGCCATTTTATAGAAATTAAATGATTTTCTTAGCTTTTCGTATGTGTTGGCCCATGAATATTTTGCTGATATGACTTTGGTCGATTTTTTTGCAAAACCTTTACGGAACCATTTGTAGGGAGTTGGGGGAGAAGTATGGAAGCCTCACCATTTTTTGCACATATTTTGAGCATTTAGGATCCATTTGTAAATGAATTGGGTGATTTTCTCAGTTTTTCGTGTGTGTTAGCACATCAAATATTTTGGTGATATGCATTCTAGTCGATTTTTTTGCTAAGCCTTTACGGAATTTTCTGTAGAAAGTTAGGGTAGCAATACATCAAGCCTTGCACATATTTTGGACAATTATGAGTCATTTTACAGGATACAAGCGATTTTCTTAACTCTTCGTATGTGTTTGCCGATGAATATTTTGATGATGTCGCTTCTGGTTGATCTTTTTGCAAAACCTTTTCGGAAGCCTCCGTAGTGAGTTGAGGATCATTACGTGAAGTCTCACCATTTTTTGCACTTATTTTGGGCATTAAGGAGTCATTTTACAGAATTAGCCGATTTTCTCAGATTTTCATGTGTAATGCCTATAACTATTTTGGTGATATGGCTTCCGGTCGATTTTTTTCAAAACCTTTATGGTGCCCTCCGTCGGGAGTTTGAGGAGAAGTACGTGAAGCCTCACAATTTTTTGCACATATTTTTGTCATTTAGGAGCCATTTTACATAAATTAGGCGATTTTCTCATTTATTTTGCGTGTGTTAGCCTATGAATATTTTGGTGATATGACTTTCGATCGATTTTTTGCAAAATCTTTACGGAACCCTCCGTAGGGAGTTGGGAGAGTAGTACGCAAAACCCCACCATTTTTTGCACATATTTTGGGTAATTGAAAGCCATTTTTACAGGATATAGACGATTTTCTCTGTTTTTTGTGTGTGTTAGCCCATGAACATTTTGGTGATATGGCTTCCGGTCAATTTTCCTGCAAAAACTTTATGGAACCCTCTGTAGGGAGTTGGGGAGAAGCCTCTCCATTTTTTGCACACATTTTTGGCATTTTGGAGTCATTTTACAAGAATTAGGTGGTTTTTTTAGTTTTTTGTGTGTGTTAGCTCATGAATATTTTGGTGATATGGCTTTCTGTTGATTTTGTGCAAAACCTTTACGGAACCCTCCGTAGGAAGTTGGGGGAGAAGTACGTGAAGCCTTACTTCTTTTTTTTTGCACATATTTTGGACATTTTGGAGTCATTTTATAGGAATTAGACCATTTTCTCAGTTTTTCGCGTGTAACTCCCATGCATATTTTGGTTATATTGCTTCTGAACGATTTTTTTATGCAAAACCTTTATAAAACCCCGTAGGGAGTAGGAGAAGCAGTACGTGAAGCCTCACCACTTTTTGCACATATTTTATGTATTTAAAAGCCATTTTACAAGAATTCGATGATTTTCTCAGTTTTTCGTATGTGTTAACCCATGTATATTTTGATTAAATAAGTATTATTCTGCTATTTGATGCATGTTGAGTTTGTCCGTGCGGGCTACGAGACAAGGGTGATTTAATTGCATGATTGCTTGAAATAACTTATTATAGAGGATATGCCATGCGTACCTAATGTTTTTATGATTTATATCTCTATACCATATGTTGACATGTCATTTCATGCATTGAGGACATTATATTATTGTAAAGTGCGTTAAAATCGTCTGCACTATCACATGAAAATCATCTGTGCCAAGTACATAAACCTCGCGAGTTCTCCATAGGTCAGATCAAACGATAAAGAAGGCATGTGTAATGATGCATTAGAAAAAAAATATGCAATGACCTTCAACAAGAATAGATTTATTAAGTACAACTTATTGCAAATTTCATTTAGAACATAATAAGGAAAAGAGATGAACATATAGAAGAATGTACAAAGTGCAATTAATTATATTGATTTAGCAAACTTATGAGCAACATTCAAAGGAACAACAATCATACAAGTCACTCTCCTCTTTGTGAGCACATTCAAGGCAATTAAAGAAGCAATATGGTGTACAATCTCCTGCATTTCCAATTTTGCAACAAATTGCAAAGAATAAAATCATCACCAAATATATTATTAACACTAATTGATTGCTCATTTTCTTTGACATTTCTTCCTCTCAATTCTTGAACATTGTATATATCCCCTAGCTCTCCAAATTTATACATGGAGAAATGCATCCTTTCACCTACAATATATTATAAAAAAATAAAGTAGATTCTTGACATAATTCATAGCACGTTGTTCATAATTATAAATAATAGACTCGATCATACATAATTTTATAGTATATAAGGAATTATTCCACATGTATTGTATTTTTTTAGTGCAACTTGCAAGTATTAAATACAATTTTGAATACTCTTCCATCCAAAAATATAGGTATATATAAATACAATTTATCCCTCCTTTCTTCTCTAAGGATGCTTCCTTTCTCGTTGAAGACTTCATTACTTGCCTTCAGACATTTTTTTATGACAGGGGAAATTCGCAGTCGCTATCCTTTGAGTGGGCACATAGTAAAAATCCCCACTCCTGTACAATAGCTCGCAAACCACACAGGAGAGATAACCCGCACTAGACAAGCCTGCAGGTGCAACAAGTTCAACCCAAAAGGCAAACCCCTTGCTAGCGACTAGCAAAGGGTTTCGAACTTAAGACCTCCAACATGGAAGTCCCAAGACCAAGCCATTGGGCCACCCCTAAGGGTCTCGATATTTATGGATAGTAAACGAAAGAATAATAGTAATATTACAACTAACAAGCAAGCATTAATAAAAAAAAGGCTAAGTAAAAAACATCCAAGTCTTCTCTGAATCTATCAAACACAACCTTATACTACTGGTTCAACATTCTATTCTACTAAAAGATGAATGGAGATCAAACAGGATCGCAGTCTAAGTAATACACAACCTCTGCTTTAGTTGATGCCTTGCGAAATTGATTTGCTAGAGGCCAAGATCATGGTTTAATTGAAGACTTTAAAGATCAACCAGGATTGTGATATGGATATTAATCTACATTATCACAACTTCTGCTCCACAAGATGCTCACTGAAAATTTGTTATCTCCGCGAGTATTTAGAGAGATTTTTTATCTTCCATTTCACAAAGCTTGATTACCATTTTGACCAATGCTGGAGACTTGGCCAACAAAACCTTGATAAGCTGCATTTCATTCCCTGCTCCTGCTACATCGTAAATCTTAACTGTCCTGAGGTGATTAAATGTTGTATCTGAGAAGCTTGCAGGAATCTCATCAACAGCATCGCGGGGAACAAGTTGATAATATTCCCCATCAAAATCGATACACACCTAAGAGAGATGAAGAAAGTCATTACATATATAGAAGAGTAAGAGAGAAAAATAAACCTCGATTTCAATTTCCTCTAAACACGGGGAGCTTCTTATCAAGCAAAGTGCAAACGAAAGCTCAAAGAATTCACCAAGAGTAATCCAAGATATGCAAAGGCGTTTCACACAATTAAGAACAAATGGAAGCCTTGTTGGTATAAGATCAACTAGTCCAACATCCTCAACCTAGGAAGAAAATGTCAAAAATCAGGATGACTCAAAGTCAGAAAGATAGTACATCCGTTAGAATGCATTATTACAATTAAGTCATGAAGCAACGTTACCTGGAAATGGAATTGATTTCCAACAGAGATTCTCGAGAGCAGGAATAGACTCAAAGATCTTTGCTAGATCATGTTTCGTCTTTACAGAAAATTTTGTAGGCTCATATGAAACTTTGGAAAGAAGAGGGACATTTTTTAGATGTAAGAAATTTATATTGCCTTTGAAGTAAAATGATTTCAGATTGAGAGCGGTAAATTCAATGTGTTTTGAATCTTCATTGTGTTTCAGCACTAAATGCTCAAGCAATGGACAATGAGTGATTAAACTCCCAAGCATTTCAGAGGAAATTGTGACTTCAATCAGTTCTAGGCTAATTAACCTATTAAAACTCTTAAAGAGTGGCGGAAGACGTATTAGACAATGCTCGAGAAACATATGCCTCAATTGTGAACATGTGAAGAATGAAGAAGGCAACTTGTACCTGTTATATACCTATCGGAAGTTTAAGAACAACACGTTGAATGCCATTCCTAGAGAGGATATATATCAAGTTGTTGATATTAGGACATATTTTCAGATCAGGAATATCGAGGGTAAACTTGGTAATTGGTCCTGTATGAAAGGCCAAGAGATGATAGACAATGTTAGTAAATCCAATTGTAGGGTAAATTAAGTCATGTGTTGCTTTCCAAAGTATTAATCAAGTTTCAATTGCGGAATTCTGCACCAGTTATATCTCCATTTCCTTTATAAGATGCTTGTCCTCACAGCATCTCGTAAAGGCAACCTCACTAAAATTTCATCGATTACACCATCAAGAAGGTCGCTAAGTACATCAAGGGGAAGTAAACGTTGTGTTTTCCCATTATGATTTATGAGGCATCATATTAAATGATCTCAGAAAATTAACAAGAATACAATAGGTAAGGAATCTCCAAACTATCTGGTCAGAGTACACACTACATGGACAACACGGCTTTTCACATTGTTAAATTAACACGCGATAACTGTAATATCCATGACTTGCATAATTACAAGCAAGAGTCCCATCAATCCAGTATATTGTTTAGATCTATTATTCAAAAGGGAAAAATGTTGATTTTGAGTTCTGTATGCAGAATCCATGGCAGATATGTCCACCATTAATGAATTCCTTTAAGCTATTAGAGAGAGATTTAGAAAGAGAAGAGAGAGGAGAACTGTTTTATTGAATATGAAAAAAATTGTCTCGATTACAATTGATGCTTAGTACTTATAGGTCCAGCTAATCTTCTTCTAGAAGATTCTATTTAACTAACTTCATAACCAACTGTAACTAATTATGTTAACCACATCACAATGACACTTACAACAAATAACAAAAATAAGGAACATGTTATTTCAATACACCCCCTCAAGCTGCAAGGTGGAAAACATCTAGAACCCCAAGCTTGGACAGAAGGAAGTGATGTTGTGCTACAACAAGACCTTTGGTAAGCAAGTCAGCCAATTGTAGAGTAGTTGACAAATGTGCAGGTTTAATCAGCCCTGCCTGAAAGCTTTCCCTCACAAAATGGCAATCACTCTCAATGTGTTTTGTACGTTCATGAAACATGGGATTTGAAGCTATTTGTATTGCGGCTTTGTTGTCACAGAACAACTCTATAGGGGTAGGAAATTTGACTCCAATATCTTGCAAGAACCCAATCAACCAAATGACTTCACACACAACTGCAGTCATGCTTCTATATTCAGACTCTGCTGAGCTGCGACTAACCATGTGTTGTTTCTTTGATTTCCAAGAGATCAATGAGCCTCCAAGTTGAATAACATACCCTGTCACAGATCTCCTAGTGTTGGGGCAGGCTTCCCAGTCTGAATCACAGTAGGCACTCAACTTCAGTTCAGAACCTTTCTTCATGAAAAAACCCAATCCAGGATAGTGTTTGAGATATCTAACTACTCTGAGTGTTGCATCCCAATGAGACGTTTGGGGTTGTTGCATTAACTGACTTAGCAGTTGCACAGCAAAACAAATATCAGGTCTGGTTATAGTCAGGTAGATTAGCTTCCCAACTAGTCTTTGATAAGTAGAAATATCTTTCGATAAAGGTTCATTAGTCACATTGCCTAGATGATCATCATAGGCTACACTTGTGAGCTTGATATTGGCTACCAATGGTGTGGAAGATGGTTTGGATCCACTCAGACCAACATCAGAAATGACTTCTAATGTATACTTCCTTTGATTGAGTAAGGCTCCATGCTTGGATCTCATGACTTCTATCCCTAGGAAATAAGTGAGAGGTCCTAGGTCCTTGACTTTGAACTTGCTATGAAGATACTGTTTGGCTGCATAGATGAGATCTTGGTTGTTTCCAGCAATAAGAAGGCCATCTACATATATGAGAATAATCACAATATTTGATCCTTGCCTTTTGGTAAATAATAAATGATCATGGGAGCTTTGTTTGTAATTGTCAGCCAAGAGGGCTGATGTGAGCTTAATATTCCATTGTCGTAAAGCCTGTTTAAGGCCATACAAAGACTTCAAGAGCTTGCACACTTTGGTCTCCCCCTGTATATGGAAACCCTGAGGCGGATCCATATAGACAACTTCATCCAAGTCTCCTTGAAGGAAAGCATTACTATGATCCAAGTGAAACAGATCGCATTCCTTAGATGCAGCAACACTGAGAACAGTCCTGACTGAAACCATTTTAACCACTGGAGAAAAAGTCTCATGATTGTCTAATCCTTCTCTTTGAGTATAGCCTTTAGCTACAAGCCTTGCTTTAAACTTGTCAACCTCACTATTAGCTTTGTATTTGATCTTATATATCCATTTAGCACCTATAGTTTTCTGATCAGGAGGTAAAACAGTCAACTCCCAAGTATGATTAGCTTCTAGAGCATCTATCTCCTGTTGCATTGCATGAATCCATCTAGAATCTTGAGAAGCCATCTTGAAGGAGGTTGGTTTAGTAGGAATGGACACATTTGCCAAATACATCTGATAAGCTGGGGACAAATGATCATAAGAAACATGTTGGGAGATAGTGTAGGAGCAGGTCCCTTTAGGCTTAATAGTAGAAACATAATAATGAAGCCATATTGGAGGCCTGGTTGCCCTGACTAAACCCAAGTAGCTTTGGCCCATGATCCAAGTGACCCGAAACTAGTTAATCGTGTTATTCTTACCTTCTAACCAATCGGCCAATCACACTATCCTTACCTTTCAATCAACCCCTGGTCTGCTGTGATCAGAAATAACAGAGGTGGAGTCAATACAGTAGCATCCTGCACTTCTGTATCAACTAGAGGAGGACCATGCAATTCTTCTGCAACCAGAGTAGTATTCTGCACTTCTTCAGGAAGTAAAGTAGGATCCGAAAATGAGTCATTTTCCATGTTCTCAACTAAGTCAGGTAAAGTCTGAGGGTGTTCTCCAACATCTAATAGACTAGGAGCATTAGCAGGGATGAAATGATCTATATGAGTAATATGGAACATGTCCAAATTTGATGTGGCATCTATCTTAAAAGGAAAAATACATTCTCTGAAATCAACATCCCTATTGACAAAGAAGGTTTTATCCTCCAGGTCATATAATATGTAGCCCTTTTGAGTTTCAGAATAGCCAACCAAAATAGCCTTCTTTACCCTTGCAGGAAACTTGTCACTTTTAGGTAATTTACTAGCATAACATAAGCAACCAAACACCTTTAAGTGATCAAGGATAGGCATCTTTCCATACAGTAGTTCATAAGGTGTCTTCCCATTCAAAACTGGAGAAGGCAATTTATTGATCAAGTACACAAAGGTTCTAACACAATCACCCCAAAAACTGATAGGCACACCACTTTCAAATGGTCTATATAAGCATTAGACTCTTCACAATCACAGAAAGGTAGTGGAACCATTACATCAAGTTCGTTCCATAGATCCTTCATTTTAGAGTAATAGTTTGTCACAGAGTCAGTTCCATGTCTCAAATTGGCAATTTCTGCACACAAATAGTAAATCCTAATCAAATTCGATCTATCAAAACGCTCCTTGAATTCATCCCATACCTTCTTAGCATTCGAAGCATAAACTATGCTTGGTATCAAATTAGCAGCAACAGTACTGCCAATCCATGACAATACAATTGCGTTACACTTCTCCCATAATTCTTCTAGTTCTCCTTTAAACTTACTCTTCGTGCAATTTCCATCCATAAACCCAAGCTTTCCTTTGCCTCGCAGTGCTAGTTTCATCGATCTGCTCCACAGAGAATAGTTCTCTGGTCCTGTGAGTTTGATCGGAATAATTACTAAGCTTGGATAATCAGAAGCTTGAAGATAGAGAGGATGATGATGATCGATTATCGTTGTAGCTGGAACTTCCATTTCAGCAGTAGATTGTTCTCCCGTCATTGATGTACTAAACAAATTGATGTGATGAACTCAAACTTCTAAACTCAGCTAAAGGTGAGATCGCCGCTCTGATACCATGTTAATTTTGAGTTCTGTATGCAGAATCCATGGTGGATATGTCCACCATTGATGAATTCCTTTAAGCTATTAGAGAGAGATTTAGAAAGAGAAGAGAGAGGAGAACTGTTTTATTGAATATGAAAAAAATTGTCTCGATTATAATTGATGCTTAGTACTTATAGGTCCAGCTAATCTTCTTCTAGAAAATTCTATTTAACTAACTTCATAACCAACTGTAACTAATTATGTTAACCACATCACAATGACACTTGCAACAAATAACAAAAATAAGGAACATGTTATTTCAATAAAAAACAAATGAACATAAACTGAAATCATGAATTGCTACAAGAAGAAAGAGGTTTTCCAATTTGACATCAAACTATAGTAGTTTTATTACCTTTCTGTTTCATTTTTTAATCTTTTGTACTTAAAACTTTATGGCTAAAATTTGCAGAGTCTGTTTAATCTTAGTAGCTTCATCACCACAATGTACATAATCGTGAGATGACTTGGTACGTGTAACGACTCTAAACACAACAAAAACTGAATAATTTTGTCATAGTCTGATTAATCTCAGTAGCTTCATCACCACAATGTACTCGTGACGTGACTTGATACGTGTAAAGACTCTAAACAAAAAAAAAGTTGAATAATTCTGCCATATATAATGTCATACCTAGCTTTATTGAGTTCCTTTTTCCATAATTATAGAATCTATAGCCACACAAACATCAATAGCAGAACGAACAACTTAAGTTGAAGTGGCAATCGACTTCTACGATCCCCTACCAGCTAGCTCGATTTTATTTACTAATAACCCCAACAAATGGCATAACTCTAGTTGTAAATCTGATTCATTTTGAATAGTTGAGGGTATATTTGACCTTATTCACTATATACTATATGTTGAATTCTATGAACTTATTCATGACTTTACTCTTTATATTTGAACGCTAGTAAAAATAAATTTTACTGAGACTGAGCTAGTATTAGAAGTGTTCACCGTTGACACGCATGGTTCAACGTGCCAGCTAGGCTCTCTTCTAGAAGAGTGACAGTCTAGTCTAATTCCCGGAGTTCTACAAAATAAAAATATTGCAAGGTATGCTTTTTTTTCTAAAGGAAGAGAAATTGAACCCACACACCTTCCTTGTCAAGTTAATATACATATATATTTATTTAATTTTCTAATACAAATATAGGATCTGCGAAAAAACATTATCTCACACGACATCCATGTAACACCTATCGACAACGTTAATCCCATAAAATTTTAAGCAAACCCCAATTCAATTTCACCTGATTTAATTAAACTCAGAAAACAAAAATGCGATCTTGATTTCAAAATTAAAAATAAAATAAAATAACAGCAAGTAAAAACTAAAAGGAAAAAATAGAGAAGAAGATGAACCTGATGAGGACGAATGTGAAGTACTCCTATAAAATTTTCTTTCTGTTTCACACATTTGAACTTTTTTTTAAAAAAAGTATTTATTCAAAAGAGAATAATTTTTTTGTTTTTTTTTTTTAATCAAGAAAAGAATAACGAAAAAAAAGTAAAGGAAATTGAGGAAATGACAAACAGAATATATAGTAATATTTTTCTACACGTACAAGCAGAATAATACTCCCTCTTTTTTGCCTTTACTTATCGTTGTTCGACTTGATATACATTAATAAAATAATTATTGATATATGTATTTTATCATACTATCCCTACTAATTAACATTTAGTATTGGATCTTAAAAAATGATATAGAGATAATATTTAATGCTAAGAGTAAAATATAGAAATAATTATATTTTCTTAATATGTCAAAAATAGCAAGTAAACATGAATAGGAGAGTATTTTTCTAAGTGAAATGAAATTAATACCAATTTAGTTTTTTATATTATTTTATAATTT
Source organism: Solanum lignicaule (assembly GCA_029582545.1). Lineage (NCBI taxonomy): Eukaryota > Viridiplantae > Streptophyta > Magnoliopsida > Solanales > Solanaceae > Solanum > Solanum lignicaule. Next base: position 7,965 of record JAJOOF010007619.1, on the reverse strand, counting down.
CCTTATTGGCAGCATATATGTTGGCAAAATTTTTGTTGCGATCAGTTCGCTTTTTCTTTACGACCATTTATTTTATGATTTTTTTTAGTTTAATTATATTTATTGTTCAAGTCAAGTCTCCACAAATTGGTAAACTTCCACCCCAAAATCCCAAGCACGTCAAATTAAATACACTGTTTGTCCTTAAATAGAGTTAAAAAATACATGAATTTTGGGAGGAAAAAAAAAACTACATGAACTTTGAGATAGAGAAAAAATACAATTTATAATATTTTTGTTTCGTTTCTGAATTTAAATCTAATCCAGTTTAGCTCCAAAAATTTAAAATTGAGAAAAATACAACTTATAAAACTTTTTATATAATTTCTTAATATGAAATTTTAATTATAAATCTAATCCACATCAATATTTGTGGTTGCTTTTAACTTGCCATATTGGTATTGATCCAGATCTTATATATGTATTAGTTTTAATAATGATTTAGGAGGTGTTTTAATTAAATAGATTTTGATCCTTAAATTTAAAAATGAACAGGTATGATTAGATTAGCGATACACTGGACAAACAGGATAGTAAATCTAGTGGAGGTGAGCCACTTCCCTTAAAAGGTCGTTTAGTATTTTTCAATTTTTTTTTTTTTCATATATTAACTAAGAATTGAAAAGTAAAAAAGTATCACATAAATTTAAACGAAACACAAAAAAAAGAGTTAATAATGTAGCTGTAAAAGTATAGAATTTCCTTTCACACCCACAATTAAGGTCAGAAACCAAACCCATAAGCTAATTGCTAACAACCTTCCTATAAATATAATGTAAATGTATATACTTCTTTCAATTCACATTAATTGTTAATTTTTCCTCTCAAGTTTCTGATTACGTGTAACTAATAATATCATGTAGTCCAAATAATTTTTAATGTACAAAAAATGATTATTTATATATATAAACATAAACAATATAAAAAGATGATCATTTTAATCGTTTATGTATATTATGGAAAGCAATAGTCTTGATTAAGATATTGTAGTTGATGTTTATTGTGTCATAAATGAGTCCCTCAATCTTAAAATCCATATGTTTTCATGCAATACATTTCAAGTACTAAATACCAGTTTAGTCAAATTTTAATAATTCTTACAAACATGATACAAATTATAAACCATACAAATTAAAACAATGTCTTAATATTTTATTTTAAAAATGAATGACTATATTAAATGATATACATTGTGGTTTATTAGTGATGTTATTTTCTTTTTACTATAAGGAATACTATAATTAATTTGATACCAATTATAAATCATTAGACGTAAAACAATGTTTATCTATTTTTAGTTAAAAAATAAATATATTAAATGGTGTACATTATGAGTTCGTATTGGTGTCCAATTTCATTTTTAAATTATTATAATGAATTACTAACACCAAACTATAATCAATTTGATACCAATTATAAATCATTAGACTTAAATTTAGTTTATCTATTTTAGTTTTTCAAAAAATAAATATATTAAATAGTTTACATTGTGGGTATTGGTGTCCAGCCTTTTTTTAACCATATAATGAATAACTTACACAAGTGACCAAACTATAATCAATTTGATACCAATTATAAATTGGACGTTATAAAGTTGATTTTTGTTATATGTTACAACTTTATAATATCTTACAACATAATTTTATAAACTATATATCAATATTTTATTATTATTAAATTAGTAAATAACTACTATATCAATATATAAGAACAAATAATAAGTGTTGTTAAAAACTTTATTCGTATAAAAAGTAATTTATAATGTGTTGTATTGATGGTGTTGCTTTACAAACTACCAACACCAACATACCAAATATTTGCACCAAAATACAAATACAAAATATGATTTTACATTTTTTTTTAAAAACTCATTCAACTGATATTATTTTCTTCCGCAAACTATTTTATTTTGCGACAGATTTTAATTAAGATTTTTATATGGGTAGCGTCATCGATCTATCTATAATTATTGCAATTGATGCAATGCAAAAACATTTAAAACAATCGATTTTAAACATAATTTGAAATAAAAAAAGATGAACTTTACAACTATTTAGTCTAACAATTCTTTATTATATGTGAAATGGAGATAAGTATGGAAGTTAAAAAAAACTGGGAGAAATTTAAGTAATAAATATCTATTTATTAACCGTACCTTCTTTTAAAAAAAAAAAGAATTATGATGTTTTTATTCTTTTTATGTTTTATAAAGATTCTACTGATACGTTTGAAAAAGAAAAAAATATTATTATATAGGGGTTATTTTGTTCTTAAATTATATATTTATGCTTTTTTTTCATTTTTTAAATTGGATAAGTAAAATAAGATATTTATTTTTAGTAGAGAGGCCAAATAATATGAAATGGAGAGTGTAATTTTATTAACTAATTCTTGATACAATTGTTTGCCGAGTTAATTAAGTAATTAATGAAAATTCGTATAGTCTTGTTTTACCAAATTAACTACAAAGGAAAACTTTCAAACTTACACATCTCACATACGTACAAGCAAAGAAATTAATACCCTCTTGATTCATACGATAAAAGAATTAGTATGTACTATTAAAACGTAGATAGAAAAGAATTAACATAATCCAATAATTCAAAATTTATCTTTTTGAGTACCACCTTAAAATTTCATTCAATGTATACATACCTTCCGTATGATCCACTCTCTCTTGATTATTCCAAGGTAAATTTAGAATGTAAACTTACGTGTTTTTCAGTAATACATAATTAGATAAAAACCGCTACTAAATATTCCCCATTTGTTAAATCTTGCACTTCTCCATGCACATATTCATGCACAATATAGCCTATATATACCCCTACGTAAGTAAAAGAAAAACATAAACCCTATAGCAAAAAATTCAAGAAAATAATATTATTCCCAATGGCTTATTCTCCCAATTCCAAAACCCTTCATTATTTTTCCTCATGGAAATTCATATGCTTGATTCTCACACTATCTCTTGTTCTTGACCATGGTAGTGCATGCCCACCGACGGCGTCACGGATCCCGAGGCGTTTGAAAGAGGAAGCTTCTAGAATGTTTTCCGATGAAAAGAAAGAGTTTCTCGAGAGTATTAAATTGTTCGATATGCTACCAAAAGGGGTTCCTATTCCTCCTTCTGCACCATCAGAAAGGTGCAATTAATATGTAAACTCTTATGCTTAGAACTGAAATCTTAGCATTAATTAGGTTGGTTATAATAGCTATCTGAACTTATACCTTATTAGTAACAGTTCGATTTCATATGTTATATATAGTTATTGAACAAATCAAGAAGTTACTTTCAAGTTGTATTGAATTTATATTATATGCAAATGAACTTTAAATTAATACCATAAAACTCTTTTACTGATCATTTATTTTCCTCCTATTTTTTTCCCAATTGCCATTTGCCAGATGTTTACAAATATTAACAAAGTAAAAATATATATTAATCAATCATGATTATGTAATAATTATATATACATTTAAATGTAAAAGTCTGGTATGAGTAAATTTTTACCTGTATGTGTTAGGGAGGAAAAAGAAAGTGCTAAGGGAAGAAGATTTTGGCTGGCAATCAATAATTTTGCTAAATACAGCTTGTAAAAAGTATTGTAAGTAAACCTAATTAAAAATTCAAACTTTCTTATTGCAATGAAAGAAAAAAATTAATTTTTCCAAATAGCAATATGACCTTCGAAAGTATTAATTAAACTGCAAGCATATATAGAGAGAGATAAAAAAGCATAAATGCACAAAAAGAGGATCACATGTACAACATCCAACCATACACGGCAAATGTTATGTGTTTGTCTTTATTTTTAGATATCTCTTTACCATAAGAGGAGCTGCTTGGGATTTTTAAGTCATTTACCTAATCGTTGACCTCTTACGAATCGATTCTAAGTAGCTTTATCGAGATCAAAAGCAAATTGTGCAAAGGTTTTTGATTTCACTAAATACGCTAGTTCTAATTTCCAATGTACTATGTTGCTCAAACTCTTCGAAAGAGCTACGGGTGATCAGTTTCGACACTGGTGTGGTGGTAATAAGTAGTGTCTAAGCAACATAGAAGATCGTAAGAAAAGCAGAATAAGAAGCAACTTATTTTCTACTACTAACAGTATTCGAACATATAAAAGTTTCTCCGATGCCATCTATACATCGTCTTTTCTTTTGAATTAATCGAGCCATTACCTTGACAAATTCTAAGCTCAAAAAGCAGCATTTTGCTTCCTAAGCAGGAAATGCATTTGCATTTCATACTTTCTGCTTACAAGTTTGTTTTCTGCTGATTTTTCTATTCGAACTTCTTTAGCCTGAATTTGCTAGTGGGGAATCTGCTGAGAACACGATGATCCAGCTTTTGGTAATGGCATTGAAACTTTTCGAGGGTATTGTATACGAAGCCATCGACTTGATCATCATACCTTTCATACAGCATGGGAAGCACATGCGCAGCAACAAAGCCTAAGACAATCAATATCACAAGCATATTCAAAATTAAAACTTTCTGGATCTTGACGTGATATCCGGAGAAAGATATGAATATTCTTAATATAAAACCTTGAAAATCTATAATCTATAGTTGCACCAGCAATCCAGATTATGGCAAGAAAACTTACCAATGTACAGAACAGTAAAAAAATTGCACCAGCTTCCAATAATAGCAGCAACCCACAAGCTCGCCACAACCTAGAACAAATCCCATGACATTAATTAAGTAGTCATCAGAAAGGCTCGGGATCAGATGATTTGATGAATTCATATTTCAAGAACCAAGTGCTTAAAGGTCAAAGCATCTCGAGAAGAGACTCCAATATGAACAAAAGAACGGTATCTTCTTCGGTTGACTATGTTATCCACTAAATATACCAACCATTTAACGATAGGACTTCAGAGCAATACAGATCGTCCTCGTAACAATTAATAAAGAATAAAATTGTTTGCAAAAATTCAATGAAGTGACGTAGATTCTTGCAATTGAATTAAAGGGAAAGGGAAATTTGCTTGCATTCTTTCTGGTATCTTTGACAGCGTAAATATTGTGCTTCTTGCATTCCTTTTCACCAAGTGGACGAGCCACAACAGTGTTGTGACAATGTGGCTTGTCCACTTGGTGAAAAGAAAGGGTAGAAGCACACCTCTCGACATTTATTACTATCAATAATTTCCTCGGCACTATATAAACAGAATGGAAAGCTGTCTGGAACCAAAAACATAAGGAGAGTAGAGAGGTAGAAAATAATACATTCTTTACGTATTGGTGTTGTTTCAGGAATTAGGAAGAGAAATTCTAGAACAATTAGATTGTTCAAGATACTTGGCAAATGCTGAATCAAAGAAAGTTTACTAAAGGGTGAGAGGCCCATGACGTTAGCAAAAATATTTGGCAAAGTTGATGCAGAGGAAGCAAATAATTTTTGTAAAGATCAGGCTTGAAGAAGTCCGTACATATAATACAAATCAAATGCATAGTAGTTTGTAACGAGAACTCTTGAAATTGGATCTGAGGAATTTTTTTAATTTAAAATAAACTTATCTATTTAAAAAGATACTAACAAAAAAAAATGATGATTTACCACTAAGAATTGTTTGATGTTAGTCCCACAGGCAACATCTTGAAGGAAGCCCAAAACACGGTTTACTTCAGCTCCTATTGACTTGGCAATGCTGATGAAAAGGTCATCACGTAAGACAAGACGAGGGACCTTAGCTGGAGACCTGTTTCCAAAGAGATCGTACATTCACTTGATTCAAGAATATCATACCAATTAATGAATGAGATTAAGACAGGAGAATAGAATGACGCTCAGGAAGCAGGTTAAGTTGCATTACCTGTTTATCATGCCAGAAGCATTTTTCCAAAGAAACTGAATAATCATACCAATGACAAGAGCAAAGCATAAAAGTGAAAGAAAATTGTAGTTTAGCCACTCAAATAGCACCCAGATGGCTGTGGCACTGGCTAAAACACCAGCTGAGATTTTCTTGTTTCTCCATAACAGGACGTCAGCAGCTACAAAAACCAATGAAGCATATAAAGGATTGTAATACAACCATTGTAAGGACAAGGAAAAGCTAAGGTATAAGGTGGCCTACATTTGCCTCCACCTAAAATGTGGTGTACTGGCTTTTGGCGGCCAAATAGCCTATTGAGCTGAGCATTAACTGAGCTTGATTTCTCCTGTTCAAAGAAGGACCCTGACGTCTGCTTTGACAGAGACTTCTGCTTTGATAGACCATCAGCAATTGATTCCACAATGTTGTTCAGAAGATCCTCAGCTGTAATTCTCTCAGGCATTTTCCCACCCTTTTAAGATGCACAAGAGATTTAGTCAGTCATCAGAAGAATACACTTAAATACACAAAGTCATCATAGATAAGTGCAAGATTCATGTAGACCAAAAACTGGTGAAAATCTAACAAGCAAAAGACAGTTTTTGATAACTACTATAACAGTAGAACATACATGATTGTCCAGGTTGATACAAGGCTGAAAAAAGTTTGATCCTAATTAAATCCAAAATTATGCCTTTCCACTCATGCAGATTCAATCAACTTCCCTTCCCACTAATCTAGACATTCTTCTTTTTCTTGTTAACAGTTTTTTCTTCTTGTATTTCCTCTGGAAGAAGGTAATTTGTTCCTCTATGAACTGCATATTGCTAATCTGACACAGAACTGGCACTAATTTACTATAGTCTGATATCTCCTCTTTATCATAAAATTAGCTAATCACATCCTCATAATCCTTCTCTCTTCTAGCAACCTGAAGCTCATCCTTCATCTAAAAGGGAATCAAATGTTATATGTCCAAGATAGAGCATTGTAGTCATCAAAACAGAAGAAAATTACAGTTGAGATATGCATATGGTGCTACCCTTATACTCCTTTATTCTCTCCAGGACCTGTACATCATTATTTTTCAGATCTTAGACTATTCAACAACTTTAAGACAATAAACTTTTGGTGGTTTTCCAGCTAGAATCCAGGCATCCAAAGAAAGGAGAAGATGAATTAAACAAATTCGAATAATTACGAATCTCTCTCCCATCACTCAGCAAACTCTACTCATTTCTCAAACATTGATAATGATAGCAGTGAAACATTTATACATACAATTATATAATGATAATCACAACCACAATTATCAAACCAAGGAAACATACATGAGTCATGACTATGGGCAGCTTAACAATTGCTTTTCAAGTTAAATCAAAATAAGGTGTTCCCTCTTTAAAACCTGTCCAGAGTCTTGATTAAACAGCTCAATCACTTCATACACAGTGGAACAAACTCACCACGATACAACAACAACAGCATACCCAGGGTCAGTGGCGGATGTAGGATTCTAAGGTTGTGGGTGTTCTTGAAGTGGCGGAGTCAAAGGGCTCAACAACACTAAAAGAGCCTTAAGCACCCACCCAAGAGCCAATGGACCAGTCAAATCATTTATTCATTGGGTGCTCTATGTCAATTTTATACAAATACCTCTTAATTTCTACATATATATATATATATATATATATATATATATTCCGAGACGAGGTTAATGGGTGCTCGAGCACCCGGCGAACTCTATGTGGGTCCAGGGTAATCCCACAAGTTGGGTCTAAGGAGGTAGGATGTATGCTAAACCTTACCCCTCAAAACAAATGTAATCTAATAAAAAAAATAGTAAGATAAACAGCAATTTACAAAAAGGAAAGCTGAAAAAGTAAGGCAAATACTGTGCACAAAAGTTCCTTTTTCTTTAATGGTGGGCCAATGGAGGCAAAAGAATAACAAATCTGACGGCAAAAGCATATCTTGATTTGGGGACTGATGAAGGATTTAACATATGAAGCAAAATATCACCAAGGATGAACAAAAAAGAGTGTTCTTAGCTAAAAATTACTTTCACCAGTAAAAAGAAGCAAAAAAAAAAAA
>JAJOOF010007618.1:0-11814 GCA_029582545.1 Solanum lignicaule | reverse complement strand
TTGCATCCTAGCAAGTTTTGGATTTGGTGATATTGTAGCTTTTGTAAGGAAAAAAAGAGAACATTATTATTATTTCGATTGATTGGTGCTACTCTCATTGTCCCAATTTAAACGACTACACACATCTTTAATGTAACATTACAAGATGCAAAAATCTCCCCCTGTTTATTTAATTATGAGTCCAATCAAACTTAGACACTTAAAACTATGATGGAGGGAGTATTACAATAGTAGTAATCTGTTTTGCAAATTAATTATACAGGATTATTACGGGCGATTGTTAATGCGATGATTAATAATGCTAAAGTCTTTATGTAGTGATGATTAATTATTAAAGCTGTTAAATTAGGTCTTAGGCCTAACTCACACCCCAAAAGCTAGCACAAAGGGAGGAGGATTGCCCAAGCCTTATAAGGAGTCCACCCATCTCATTAACCACCGATGTGGGACTTTTGTCATTCTTTAACAAAAGCTATTAAAAGATTGTTACACATGATTACTATTAAAGGATATGTTTGTTTTCAAATCGCTTTATCTAAAAGCTAGACGCAGTCAAACGGTCAAATCACAACATATATCACTCAGAGCCGAACTCCTTTTGGTTAAATAAAAATTTGAGTGGTCCTTTATGCATTTTGGAGGAAAAAGGGATCCTTTTGGCTTCGGATTCATGTTAATACCATCAAGCAAATTGATATTTACACTAACAAAGCTCCACTACTTGAGTGTTAAGTGTTCTTATAGAGGAACATGAGTTAGATAAAATGATTGAACATGTGTTAATCATATTGGGAATATCACAATGGGAGAAAATCATACCATATATGATGTAACTATTTAAGCCCTTTTATTATTACAAAAAAAAATATGGAAGTATTTTTCTTCTTCCATATTTACTAAACCTAAGGCGTAGCAATAGTTTATCTAATGTAGTAGATTTACCCTCTCTCTAATCCTTCTTTTAGGCTAAAAACTAGGGATATAGTTTCGTGATTTTGGGCTAATTAAAAGGAAAAGGAGACAAAAAAAAACATATACTACCAAATATGTTATTTTCTTTTTCTCTATTCCTTGTATTTATGCATCAAATTTGGTAAAACCGGTCTTCCTAATTTTTTCTTTTCTACCATACTTGCCACGTTGAAAAAAATTTGGATTATAAGATGTCTTTAAATTTTTGGCAAAACTATGACATTTCAAAACAAAAACGTTTGGATTAATTATATCGATTACATCGAAGAGGAAGAAAAATACACGGCATATATATATTTGTATGTTGCTTGTATTTGTTTGAATACAAGTTACGCTGAGATTAGTTATGTTGTGATAAGTTCTATTGAGATAAGTTATCCTGTGATTAGTTATGCTGAAATTAATTTTTATTGCTTGTTTGGTTGTCATATGCAAACTTATAATCATTGCATAATTTCTAAGAATAAGTTGTTTGTTTATAATAATATCCTCCACTTTATTTTTATTTATTTTTTTACATTTTCTTTACAAGCTTTAATTAGTTATTCATTCTTTAAAATAAAATTTCCATCTTATTTAGCTTAAAGATTTTGTGTGCGCATTTCCATGATTATGCCGCATGTTTTTAAAATTAAACTTTCATCTTATTTAACTTAAAGATAAACTTCCATCTTATTTAGGTTAAAAATAAAATTTCCATCTTATTTAGCTTTAAAATAGAACTTTCATCTTATTTAGTTTAAAAATAAAACATTCATCTTATTTAGCTTAAAAATAAAACTTCCATTTTAAGTTTATTAAAGTTAAAAGAAATTTCATCATTTAAGTTATGTACATTTTAAAGTTATCTACAATTTAATTGATATATGAAATATAATTTTTAAGTGAGTAGTTAACTATTTAATTAAGAATATGTAATTTAGCAGTGAAGTGAACATTTTAAGAAAAATGAAAATATAAATAAACCTAAGAATTAGGCAAATAAATTCAACTTATAATATATTCATAAATAAAAATTGTATAAAATGTACTTTTTTAATAGAAAAATATATTATCATAAGAACACGAATAATTAAGGTTGTGAATGTTATTATAAATGTTGTTATTATGGTAAATATACATGAATGTAAATTGGTGTAGAAAAGAGAGTTTAAGGGGATATTTTTATTATTTTACATATTTATCCTGGGATTACTATTCCACCCCCGGGAGGGATAACTTATCCCAAGACTAATTGTTAATCCTAGAATAAGTTATCCCAACCTTTGCAACCAAACAACAGATTAAAGGCCACTTAAAAGTTATTTCGGGATTCATTCCTTTTATCTGTCACACCAAACAACCCCTAAGATTAGGTGTCCTACTTCTTAGAATTTGAAAATCTGGGACTGCAGTCCTTTACTCTTTGTATCGTTCTCTTAACGAAATAAGTTTTACTCTTACTGAAATATACTTTAATGAAGTGTTGACTCCAATGAGGTTCTAGCACAACATCAAAAATGATTATTAGCGGCAATTAACACTCTTTGTATATGTCCCTAAAGCCTTTAGCGACATTAATTCTAATGACACTTAACTAATCCGATAAAGACTTTAGCACTCTTTATTAATTCATATATTTATTGTTGTTAAAAGTTGTTTTTATTGTAGTGTAGGAACATAGTCAAGTGTGTTGAGGTAAGTGGACTGCTAGCTACAAATGATCAAATCATGATGAATAGTCTTATTAATGATTTTGTTAGGACGTTAGTGATGATTGGCACAGAATACTACTATAAAGATTCATATAGTCAATCCTAACTATATTTGTGAATGAAGTGTAGTTTGATGAGTCTATTATGAATAAGTAACAGAGTACTACCAATGCTAAACTCACCGCTGTCACATCACAGCAAGCCTCAACTTGAGTCATTGGTATTTTAATTATAGTTTATATTTATAAAATATTTATCCTCTAATTTAGATAGGGTGATTGTCTTTGGCATTTTAACTATAGTATCACACAAATTCAAAATATGTGTCCTCAATCTAAATTAAAATATTCTAGATCTAGAAAACTATCACCCTATATATCTAGTATATTACAGCTTCTTCACTCTACAACATTTTGGAGTCTTTGATGAAATTGTAGTATATTACACAGAAAACTAATGCTATGCATGTGTGTTACATCACATAAGGTCTGGACAATTAAACAAGAATGTAGAGGCACTGAAACTTGTACATGAGAAGACAAGAGAAACTCTTATTAAAATTAGTAATAAGAGAGCTTTTGTATAGAAGTTTGAGCTACTGAAATAAGGAAAAAACAACAACATCATACCCAGTGTAATCCAACAAACATAACATACGTAGCTAATGTGAAATATGGAGAGTTTCCTAATTCTAGTGATTTCAAACCATAGTCATCAAGAATTTTGTAGACAATTAATTCCTTTTATGATTCTCTTGACTTCCGATAGGGAACACTCAAGATCTTGTGGTACTGTTTTATAAGTAAACCCATTCAGAATCAACTAACTCATGTTCTAGTCTGGCTTTCATGTTTTAAGTTGTTGACCAATAGACTTCTAAACAATTTCAGTCTTTGGCATCTAAAACTTATGTGATGGAACACATGCATAACATTAATTAGTTTTCAGCCATTGAAGATCAAACTTTAATATGATTCAATTTAACCTAGATGGAAGTTTTCTGACAAAAAGGCTGGAATAGGAGGCATGGTCAGGGACAACACTTAGGGAATGCTCATTTTTGCTTCACTCGTTACGATCGATCAATTTCCTAGTGGGATTAAAGGAGCTTATTTTCGGGACAAGAGACAGCCTGCCCCCTTCTAGATTATCTATATATGTCGCCGGGATCAATTGTGGAAATTTTATTTTTTAAAAACAAAAAACAAAAAAGAATCTAACCGATTAGAGTTATAACAGATCAGAGTCCGGATTAACATCTGCTGAAAATTTATACATCCTAATACTATCGAGCTTAAAATTTGGATTGTAACCTAAATCAACTATTGAATTGAACATAAATTGGCACACAATATCCAAAAAAAAAAAAAAAAACAATGTAAAAGAAGTACCAAACAGTACATTAATCCTATTAAAGGGAAAAAAAACTTAAATATAGAAAAAACTCATTTAATTGTCTGCAAAATTGTAGCTCAGCTTAGAGTAGTCAATTCCTTTTCCTTTCCGCTTCTGCAAAGCGGATTCCGCTAAGCGGGGTGGAATACCGAGGATGGAGAGGGAAACAACTTTCCCTTTCTGCCAAAATGCGATCTTCACGTTGTTGAGAAGTCTCTGGTAATCCTTTCAACTTGGCATTCTGCTCCTTCTTCTTGAGCTTCCGCTCCTTCCTATAATCATTCATAGCATCCAAAGCATCCATACCTATTAACGCAATAATATACCAACCTACTGGCGCAAGAATACTAACCCATTCATTACCACCACCCTCTTTCACCATATTACATCAACTCACAATAAACCTAACAAGAAAGCAGTTTGTTCAACAAAATATTCTTATTATAAATTAGTATAAAACCTTTTTCAATACCCTTTATATAAATAAACCTTTCTCCAAGAAATCCTATTTAAATGAGGTAACGTTTACAAATCCAATTCCTAATAAAAAACAGTAGCAGCATTAATAATGTATTATTAGTACAATTTCAATCGGACTTCCCATAGATAATCCAATTCTAGTTTAGAGAATTAGCGACTATTATTAAATGTATATTTAAAATTAAGGGAAAATGCATAAGTACTCCCAGCCTATACCCAAAATCCTAGAGACACACCTAACCTTTACTAAGGTCCTATTACCCCCGAACTTATTTTATATGTAATATTCTATACCTTTTTGGCCTACGTGGCACTGTCTTGTGGGCCCAGCGCATGTTGACATTTTTTTCAAGGATAGTGCCACGTAGGCCGAAAAGGGGTAGAATATTATAGATAAATTAAGTTCGGGGGTAATAGGACCTTAGTAAAGGTTAGGTGTGTCTCTGGGATTTCGGGCATAGGCTGGGGGTACTTATGCATTTTCCCTAAAATTAATAATCTTTTAATATATCATGCCACTATATAAAATATATCGATTAAGTTTCATTTTTGCACACAAAATGGTCGAAATTTAGAATTGGGCTTTGAAGGAAGGAGGAAGTAAACTAAGCAACGAATGTGTGACAAAGAAAGCCAAGGTCAATATACAGCGGATATGTATTAACATTCATATACATTTTTACAATATTTATATATTGTGAGTTAGATTTTTTTTCAATTCCGATCAACTCAAATTTCTTCTAAGACAGTCACAAATTATGTAAAGAGAACTGAAACAAATATTTTTTGTGTTTAATAAGCAAAGTTTTAGTGTGGCGGCAAAGGTGACTTACAAATTGCTTTAGACTGTGGCATTGTTGGAATTTGTTTTCGAATATCTTATTATAATTTCTAGCTCTGTCACTAACTATGCCACTCTTATTCATTTAACTCTAGTTATAAGCTAATAGATTAAAGAAATAAATTGCGAGTTGATTTCTCATATTATCACTCAACTAATAGTTATTGTCTCAGGAAAACACTTTTTTTTGTTGATGTAGTGATGATTAATTATTAATACTATATAAAATATTGTTATACATGATTACTATTATGTTTGCCTTCAACTAGTTTAATCCATTTATTGTTGGTACACTTCTTATTATTTCAAATTCAATCCCGCATAAACTAATATATAAATTATAGTATGATTTAATATATATGATATTTAATTTCACGAACGAAACATTGTACATTAGTTATGATGGCTATTAATTTTCCTTATGCGGTTAATCGAATCGCTCATTAAGATGTAAAAGATAGACACAGTCAAACGGTTAAATCACAACATACATCATTCAGGGCCGAACTCCTTTTGGTTAAATAAAAAATTGAGTGATCCTTTATGCATTTGGAGGAAAAAGGTACATTTTTAACTTCGGACTCATGTTAATACTATCAAGCAAATTGGTATTTAGACTAACAAAGCTCTACTACTGGAGTGTTAAGTGTTCTTATAGATGAACATGAGTTAGATAAAATGATTAAACATGTGTTAGTCATACTAGAAATATCACAATGGTTAATGGCTATCAGAGAATTTAAATATAGAGAAAATCATACCATATATGATATAACTATTTATGCCCTTTTATTACAAAAATATGTAAGTATTACTTATATACACAACTTTACTTACCTTATTCTCAATTTTTTCCTACTTTTTTTTAAATATTTTATAAATCCCTTTTATTACTCCTTTACACTCATCTCCCGGATACATAACTGCACATCTCCTAACCCACGTCTATCTCCCCAATTTTTCACTCCTCAAATCACGCAATATCTCTTTCCCATGATCTTATCAGTTTAATTTTGAATTTGAATTTCAAGATATTTCTCTCTACAGTCAAACGATTTCTCACTCCTTTTAGTTATTGTTTCAATTTCATTACTTTTGCTAATAGTTGATAGGTTTTTTTGTTGATTCAAAATCCTGATACATTATGGATGATGCTCCCTCTTTCAGTATAGTATTACCCAGATAATGTCATCTAACAATAATCGTGTGTTTGATCATGAAGACGTAGGTTGGGCTGAGAATAGATCGAAGAAATTGCATGATCCCCTTTTAATGGGCAAAGTGAGTATCGAGAAAGTCAGCAAGGATGTGCTTTCTTCTTTAAAATCAAAGGTTGAAACCCCCCCTAAAAAAAGGGGTAGAAAAGTATCATCTCCAATTTTCCGTCCTAATCTACCCAAGGTAATGAGTTCCGATCTATTTTTCTCCTTTTTTGTTGTTCAATCTTAGATTTAATTGTTAATTTCAATTCATGATACATTACTGATAGCTTTATGCAATTTAAGTTTTTCTACAATAATTTTCAGTAAGTTTCAATGTATCTTTCATTATTGAACTTAAATATATATCAGTACTAACATATCATATACATGCATACAAAAATATATAGTTTAGTTGTTCTTAAACTTTTCGTTTAACTGATACAAAATTTTGTCAGATGTTCTGCTCAATGTATTAACTTGTAAATATAGTTGTAACAGGCTTAATTATGTATAACTCTCAATTGATGACATACACTGTGTTGTAAAATACTTATTCAAGTATCAATCCTGACTTATAATCTATAATACATTAGTAAGGTATAGTGTGTATTAGACACAAATGTTAATTTTATGTATCAGATACAAATATAATAATCTTTGTAAGTTGAGTTGTCTATTATTCAACATGTATCATGTTTATTATTTTTTATCGCTTTAATTGTTGTTCATTTGTCTCATTATAGTCTGTGAAATACAAGATAAAACAAATTCCTGCACACTTCTTGAGGTTTTGTTCAACATACAACATGGGTTTTGTAGAAGAGTTGAAGTTGTCTATGGGGATTGATGGTGTTGAGAAATTTAAAAATACAATTTTCGGTCCATATCTCAACATTCCTAATTGCAATTACCAAGGGCAAATAACAAAGTGTCTATTACTACTTGAGCTGGAGCAATATAGATGAGATCCATATTCGCCATGCTAGAGGGAATATTTTGCATTTCACTATCAAAGAATTTGCTATCATTACCGGCCTGAAATGCACAGAAAATGTTAATGAATTTAAATATCCTGATTTCACACACAGCAGATTGATTCAAAGATATTTTCCTGATTCACAAAACATTGTAAACAAGGGTCGTTTAGTTCAAAGATTTCGGATGGGTCAATGGGAGAATAATCAAGATGTTTTTGAAATGGCAATCCTATATTTCATTCACACTTTTGTCTTTTCCCAGCTTGGTGATGCAAATATACCTATCCACCATTTCTATATGGTTGAAGACGGAAGGTATCAACAGTATCCATGGGGACAGATTGCATTCTCACAATTGATAAAATCACTAAAACAAGAGTTCACCAAAGAAAATAAGATGTATCGATTAGCCGGCATGCCATATGTCCTGAATGTTTGGATATATGAATGTGCCTCGGCAGTCGGTGATGAAATTGCAGTCAAAGTGGACAGTTTTATACCTAGAATATGCAACTGGCATATTGTGGGAGTGAAGCCAAAATTTGGCATGTTTATATCTAGCATCTTCTCCCAGGTATAATGTATGTTTTGACAGTGTATAATGAACAATTTTCATGTCATTTTAATGTATCATTTTTGTTGTTATTGTTACATAATCTTGTTTATTATGTTGGTTTGGATACGCAATCCAGAATTCTTGCAATGATATACATCCAACATCCGAGGAAATGGCATCACTTGATTTGCCTCGTAATATTGATGCTTCTCATAGTGAACATCAAAATTCAGCTGCCAAGTCCAAGCCTATTCAACCACAAGAACTTTTCGGATTTGAGGATTTTTCTACTAATCCTACGGATCAGTTTTTAAGGAGATCAAGGCGCGTTTCAACTACATCATCTACACCCCCTCCAAAGAGAAGAAAGAATGCTCATCCCGTTAAATCAAATGTTATTGATGTTAATCAACCTGAACAATCGGTTGTGCAATCAAACAAAAACAATCCAATTCCAATTTCAGGTGTTAATGTACCTGATGTTCATGTTCATTCACTAGATCCTAAAGAACCGATTGACAGATCAGGGATTAAACAAGTTAAGAAATACCTGAAGAAATATGTAAGTGATTGTTTTATTTTGTTTTGACAGTTATTACATATTCACTTATATTGTATATATATTTTTAGATTGATAAGAAATTTCAGCATTTAAAGGATTTAATCAAATTAAATCACAAGCAGTTGATGAATGTTGTTCGGAATCCACACAAGCAAGAAAGAGGTAGTGTATTATTTCTAAAATAATTAAAGTTAAAACAAATTTATTTGTTTCATATGTAACCATTTTTCTTCGTGTGGAATATTTCTGGCACATCTACGAGTCCTACCATGCCAGAGTTCAATCAAGAAGATCACGTTGTCCGTCCACCTACCACTAACCAGCTGTTTGATAAAGGGAGTTCACCTATTGTGATGGACGTGCCCGACAATGATCGATTTGAGGTAGATGTTTTTGAGGATCAAGAACAAAATCTTATCCTTGAACCAAAGATTGTAGAAGTAAGTTTTTAACAATCTTGATTAAATATGCAATCAAATATTATTGATACATTAATCATTGAAACATTAATGATACATTAACTAATTACTCATATTTTTCAACTTGAAAACATAGGATGTCGATACATGTAAGGAAAAAGAAGGTAGGAAGGATGTATCAGATCTTCCACACACAACATAAGTCCATGATGAAGCAAATGTACATAAGCAAGATAATGTAAGTTCAATTTTGTATATGAATGATACATTAGTTTGTCAATGTATCATTTTAACATACATCATCCTTTTTTAGGAAGATGTACCAGTTGGAGGCTCCAAAACATTTCATCAAGTAATGTTGGATGAACATGATGCTGATAAAGTGAAGGAAAATGTCATAAAATCTGTTAAATCGGTAAATCTTACAATTAGTTACCGCGTAAATTAATAATACCATTGTACAATTTTGTATGCATTTATCTAATCTATATTATAATTATATCAATTAATATAGGATTCGACAAATTCGGATTCAGTATCAGCTGGTACTCAAGAAGCAGTAGATACATTTTATGGCATTCATGCTCCTATGGATGCTCAACCACTGCAAGTTGTCACTCCCCAACAACTTACTGATACACATGATTTGAGATCGGGCAACCTGTTACCCATGAATACAAACGTAAATGAAATAGTAGTGCATGAAGTGTCAAAGACCCATGTTCAAAGATTGAGACTGCCATCAAAGATCTTTCAATCACCATACGTGACTATATTTGGGTCTAGCGACAAAGGCAAAGAGAAAGTTGATTCAGAGTTACACATTCGTCCAAATCACCCATTTCAAGGTTGTGGTATTATTTTCCAACCTCCATCTTCTTTACTTGATCAGTACCATCAGTGGTTATCAAATGACCTTCTTAAAACACATGACTAGAAGTAAGTTATATATCAATATATTCAAATAGTGTTAGATCATTATTTGTTTGAATCTGCATTGAGTTTTAATAATTATATAGGAAACCAAAGTAGGACAAATACAGATGCAATTTAGCTTTTTTTGGATTTGAGCAGATGGACTTCGTTGTTGCATTTCCAATCAATAAAAATTGGTTCTATGCCATGTCGCAGCCAAAGAAATGTTGGACTGATGAGGTATAATAGTAAATTCAAGAATAAAGATGTATCAGATACATCTTTGTATATGATACATCTTTAAAGATGAATCTGATATAAAATTACGTTTACACCAACTAGACATAGCATATATGATACATCACAGCATACATTTTATTTATTTTCACTAAATAATTTATTTTGTAGCACATCGATGTAGTCTTTTACTACCTTCGAAAGAAATCAAAATTGCGAAGCCTGGATCAATATAGATACACCACAGTTAACTGTTTATTCAAAACATACATCAATAACACACATGAGAGGTATCATTGCAGTCCTGCCGATGACAACCTTAGTACACAGGAACACATGACGCGTGGGTCTGTTGTATCTGGATTTGAGCGGTCATTGATGAACATTATTAATGGTTTTGAGATTCCTGCTGAAGAGCCCTTTATCCCATGCCTGGGTAAATTCTTTTAACCCTAGTCAGGCTCGCATAGCTAAAGCCTTCAAATCCTATTATCGGAGAGGGACTTTTTCCATTATTTATCCTATTTCCGATCGGACCTTGCCAATTCCTTTTCTATCCCTATATTAGAATTTACTGTGGCACTCATGTGATGATGTTTACATTTTGGTGAATTGTGATGGACAATTTCATTGGGTATTGGCTGTTGTTGTTTTGAAAAAAAGGTTAATATGTGTCTACGACTCAGCATTTGGATCAAGGAGAAAAATTTATTCGGGAGACATTAAAAAATTATCTCTAATGTTGCCTACTTACCTCCAGGACAGTGGATTTTTTGAGCATTTCGAGCGAACTGATTGGTCATCTCTTGATGCTTATAAGGACAAGGAAACTGGAAGTATATTGGAACCAAAACACTCTTTTCTTGTTGAATATGTACAAGACATTATTCAACAAGGAAGCGACACACTGTAAGTTTTAAAACATCTTGTTTTAAAGTTTATGTTCAATTTATTTTTGTATAATGTATCTGTTGACACCCAATTTTGGACTATATTAATCATCGAGCTTCTTAAATTTCAAATGACTTAAAATATTTGACTTTAAGAAAAAATCCGAAACATTTTTCAAGTAATTTTGTCATTTTGTTTTTTTTATTATTATTATTTATTTATTTAAGATAATATATATATTTATATATAATTAGTACATTTTATGGATGTTCGAAAATTGTCAAAAAAAAAAAATGTTTTTAGTTTTATTTAAATATTTGGTTAATTAGTTTAATTGATAGTTTATATTTTTGAGTCGATTAGTTTATAATTAAGTTAATTATTTTATTTTTGTTAACATTAAGAAGCTCATTGATTGATTTATATTAATTCGTCTTACTTAGATTTTAGCCGAATTTGTTACTTTAACTCAGTTTGACTATTTCTTAAACTCCAAGATCCAACCCTTTTAACCTCACTTTAAACCCATTTTTCAGACCCAACTTGGGCCTATTTAAGCCAGGCCCATTACTTTCAGCTTTCCAATTTCCCTTTTTCCCACTAATTCCCAGCCCACTCCCATTTCCTTTCCAAATCAGCCCAATTCTAACAACATTACAATACATACAGCAAC
>JAJOOF010007617.1:0-17003 GCA_029582545.1 Solanum lignicaule | reverse complement strand
CCCTATGATCTAGCTTCTATGTTTAGTTCTTTGCTTATATTGAAAGACATTGTTGTACTTCCTATTTTCAAGACTTCTTATTGATGTAAGGGCTAAGTCCCATTTTCGATACTTCTATGTCTAGATGGTGCATTGTGACGAAGTTAGATTCTAATTTTCATGTATGAAGTGAAGTTGAACTTCCAAAGTAAAAGTTTTAAATTTTACGTGATTTTATTCTATGATACATGTTATGATGAATGTTAAGGGCTTGTATAAGACCTCTTTGAGGTGGAATACGCCGGTAACGACTAGGGGGTGCTCTCGGGTCGTTACAACTTTAATGTGCGTTTGAACACAACAACTATCAAAGATGACTTCACTTTGTTTTACAAATTATCTTACTTACCTAATTTTATTTAATGGACTTCATTATAAGCTGGATTTTGTAGTCTTTGCAGAGAAAAGATGATATGGCAAGTCTGATTTAAGAAAGTAGTAAAAAAATGCACCGACCGATCCCCTTTTATTTGAAAACTAGAAGAAACTCAGGCACTCAAATTATTTCATGTTATGAGGACAAGACTTGAAATTAGAGTATTTGTTATTTGTCATTTAGTAAAAGTTAATTTGGGTGCTTCTAAGGGCTTCTTAAATTCTTTAAGTAGTTAATTATAAGGGAGATATTACAAGTAACTTAATCTAGCCAAAGTTTTTATCCTTATATTTGTAGAGGCAAGTTGATCTGCTTTAATAATTGTCACTTAATTTGTGATAATTAACCATCAAGAATGACTTTATTTTGGTTTTCAAAATTTCTTCATCCTAATTAGCTTAATTTTGTATGGATTATGCCTTTTTCAAAAGAGAACTATGATGTGGCAAGTCTGATATAAGAAAATAGTCAAAATATTAATTTAGAACTTGGATCAATTAAAATACAAGCCAGACAAAATCGACACACCGACCAATCCCTTTTTTATTTCAAAAACAAAAGAAACTCAAGTGTTCAAACTATTCCATTTTAAGAAGACGAGTCTTGAAATTAAAGTATTATATGCTAGAAAGACACAAGATATTCTGAAAGAATTATTCTCTGTTAATATACTGATACAATAGAAAACAAATATTTATAGCTATAAATTGTAGGGTTAGAGTTCTATTCTAGGAAGAAGTATATGTTGTTATAAATCTATATTATGTAAATCAGTCCTATTCTAAGAAATAATATATTTTCTGATTACTATACAATTATAACATTATAGCTTTATCTAACATCCCCCCTCAAATTGATATCGATGATCACAGAGTATCAATTTGGAGATAAGATATTGATGTCCTGCTCATGTCATCACCTTTATAAACAAATCGACAAGTTGATCATGAGAAGAAATGTGTTGTAGAGTGATGAGACGATCGATAACCAATTATCAAATGTAATGACAGTCCACCTCTATATGCTTTCTGTTTTCGTGTTGCATCGGGCTTGTGGCTATTTTAATCGCACTAGTGTTATCAACATGTAACACTATAGGAGATGTAATAGCGATACCGTGATCAGATAATAGTCATCATAGACAAATAATTTCTGAACTTGATCCTGACATAGCACGTTACTCAACCTCTGTAGATGATTTAGACGTACATGAATATTTCTTACATTTCCAAGATATCAAGGATGTACCAAGAAACATGCACCAACCAGTAACAGAGCAATAAATAAGAATCAGGATATCTAACCCAATCTGCATCAGTATATCCTTCAAGGTGTATAGAAGAATCAGAACATAAAAGAACACCTTGACTCATACAACCACGAACATACCGAGTAACATGAAATAATGCAGTGTGATTTATACGGTAAGGATTAGCCACAAACTGACTTAGAACTTGTACAACATATGAGATGTCAGGACTTGTCACAGTGAGATAAACCAATGATTCCACCAACTGCCGATACAATGTTGGATCATTAAATTGTTCTACATCAACCGCCTTGTACTTCGTATTGATCTCCATCGGGGTGTACACAACTTTGTCATCAGTAAGACCAGCCCTTGCAACAAGATCACTGGCATACTTTTGTTCTGTAAGCATGATCCCAGTAGGCAAGTATAGAACCTCAAGCCCAAGAAAGTATGTCAGTCGTCCCAAGTCCTTCATCTTAAATGAGGTATGCAAGAATTCTTTCAACTTAGTAATATTCTCTAGATCATTTCCTGTGATAATGATATCATCAACATAGATGAGAGGTATAGTAATACCTACTGGAGAAGTATGAAGAAATAAGGAATGATCTGAAGAACTCTGAGAGAAGCCCGGTATTTGAATCGTGGATCGAAATTTTTCAAACCAAGCTCAGGGAGCCTGTTTTAAGCCATAAAGAGATTTTCGAAGACAAAAAACTGCATTTGGTCTTGGTAGAACACATCTAGATGGTGGTTTCATAAACACAGCTTCTTCCATATTGCCGTGAAGAAAGGCATTTTTAACATCCATCTGATGTAGGGTCCAACCTCTCATTGAAGCTACAACCAATAATGTTCGTACCGTTGTCATCTTAGCAACAGGTGCAAAAGTCTCATCATAATCCACTCCATACTCCTATTTATACCCTTGAGAAACCAGTCAAGCTTTGTAGTGATCAATTATACCATATGCCTTACGTTTAATGGAATACACGCACTTACTTACAATAAGAACTCCATCTGTTGGTTTATCAACAAAGTCCCAAGAAGAATATTCATTCAATGCATGAAGCTCTTTCGACATTACCACTTTTCAGCAAGTTTGTGTAGAAGCCTGAGAGTAAGATGTGGGTAAATCAACAAAATATAGTGTGGTATGCATGGCATAAGACTTAGAAAATTTCCCTGGAGGGTAATCGAATCGTTCAGGAGCATGGAGATCTATCCTACTAGATCGGTGTGGGGGGGTAACTGGATGAGATGATTCCTCTTCTGAAGACAAGGATGAGTATGAAAAGTCAATACCCAAAGGAGAGGAGGGTTGGAGATCATCGTGATCATACTTCATGGGTTGCTCCGGAGGATCAATAGCTACCACATCATCATCAAACTTGTAAAAAAGAAGAAACATATTCTAAAGCATGTTTAGAATTGTCTTTGCAAGAAAATTGTCCCTAAAAAAAATAACATGTCTGGATACACAAAGCTGACGAAGAGATGCATCATAATAGAGATACCCCTTTTGTGTGTCGCTATAGCCCACAAAAATACATTGTGATGCCTTTGCTAAAAGCTTTTGTCGTTCATGTGCTGGAAAATGGAAAAAACAAACACAACCAAAAACTCTCAAGTAGGAATAATCGGGCTTCTTATGAAATAATCTGAAGTACGATGTCTTTTTGGCAATGACTGATGAAGTTTGTCTATTAATCAAATACACATAAGTATGTACTGCTTCAGGCCAATGTAGTTTCCAAAACATGTCGATTTTTCCTTTCTATGACTCCATTTTGTTCCGGAGTATGAGGACAACTGTGTTGGGAAATAATTCCTTTTTCTAAAAAAAACTCAACAAGATTAGTGTTAGTGTACTCTCCCTCAAAATCAAAATGAAATATTTTTACGGTTTTATGAAATTGTGTATGCACATACCCAATAAAATTCATAATAAGAATCGAAACCTCAGATTTATTTTGAATAAAAAACAACCATGTGTATCTAAATACATGATCAATAAATAACACAAAGTACGTATATCCCATCCTTGAAAAAACTAGGAGAAGGACCCCAAACATCACTATGCACTAAATCAAACAGATCTTCATAAGAAGAAGAACTAGATGGAAAACGCAGCTTGTGACATTTGAACTGGCACAATTAGAACATGTCTAGGGATGGAAATGGGGTGGTGTGGGGCGGAGGCGAGGGCGGGGCAGGTTGAGCTTACCTGCATAATTCTTAATCCACCCCGCTCCACCCTACATAACAACTTTTTTTCATTTTCATGGTCAATGCATCTTTAAATCATAAAGAAAGCTTCATAAAACATTAGTAATTAGCCTAGTTTGTTTTGTGGGAAATTTTCCTTTAATCGATATAGACTATGTGAGCTATAACATGGAATCCGGTGTCTATCCCACACCGAAAAGAGATTTCCTTACTTGCCAAGGTAAGAACCATAAACTTCTAGCTTAGGTGGATCCACTAGCTAATGTCTATCTAAGACAAACCTATGGTGTCACATAGTTATGGGACATGGGTAATCACCACTTGTCCACTCGGTGCTAAGCATAAATTACACAGAATAGTCACTAATCTTAACTTGTCTTATCATTATGGGATATGGGTAATCGTCGCTTATCTTATCATCGATGGAAGGGCACATCAAGTAGCCAATCCAATCTAGAGACATCACAGGGTATCTCCATAGACCATGCATGAGAAAACCTTTCACCATTCATGATCTTTTCATAATAGATTTTTAAGGCCCATAATCATTAACTTCATACTAGAAATGCCATACTACTAATGGAAGTAGTTTTAAAAGCGTAACCTATAATCATTGATGGCATATCCGGATACCATACTAATCAAGACCTAATTTAGGAAAATAGCTCGAAAAGCATTGAGGGAAAATCGAGATGTCATTCATATCATGTGGAAAAGATGCATCAAACATATAGAGACCTTCATCTATAAGCTTACATAAGTCATACACGTTGATTTCATGAAAATATGCATGATTTCATAAAAATACATTCATAGGTTCAAGCTTCATCATAAATTCATGTAAATTAGGGTTCATAGAATAAATCCATAGATCAATGCATGGGTTAACATAGAATTAATCTAAAGGCATGTAATCAAGTCTAAATCATCAAAATAAGACCATAGTCAAGCAATTGAATCCATACAAATAGAACCCATGAGGAATTGAATGAAAACATAATCAAATTTTGGAAGTTTTAATTAGAGAATTGAAGAAACTTTGGGGAATCAATGGGTAGATAGAACCCATTGATAAACTCCCTACATACCTTGATTGAAGCCCTAAGTAATGATGAATAAAGGATACTTGAACTTGAAGAATCCTATCTTCTTCTTCTTCCTTGGTCTAGAGAGAAGATCTTTTGAGAGGATGAATTTGGTCAAGTTTAGTGAATTTAAGAGAATGAATTGTAGTGGGTAAATTGGGGGTTTAAAACCTTTATATAAGGCTTAGGGTAGAAGGCAAAACGACATAGCATTGGGTTAGAATAATTCTAAAAAAGACCCAAAGTCCCTTAAAATTAGATTGTCGGACCTCCATCGATGGTCGGACCTATGGTATGTAGGTCCTACTATGGACCGTCCTGGTCAACTTTTGGTGGGGTTCAAGGACTTGAACTTTGGACCTACACCACGGGACACATGTACGGTTCGTTGGTCTACCTACGGTTCGTACATGTCCACCGTAGGTCCAACTTTGATTCTAAAAAAAATTCACCAAGTCTGGGACCCACTTACGAGACCTACCTACGACTTGTACAAGGAATGATGGACCATCATGGTGAACCGTAAAAAGAGTACTGAAACTTATCATTGAAAATCATTTAACCCTACCACCTAGGGTTTCCACCGATGGTTAGTAGGAGCACCTACGATCCGTATGTGGGGACACCAACTATGAGAATCTGTATTTTTGCTTCTTTTCAAATCTGAGGTGTTACAATATCTTCCCCTTGAGAGAATTCATCCTCGAATGGGACTCAAGGCATCATAAGGAGGGTAGGAACAAGATTTAACGACCCAAAATGAATGCAATCACATAAATGCACATATCCGAGGAAGAATAATTGACTCCAAGCTAAAGCATGTCCAAAACATCATTTCATAAGGCCTACATGCAAATTACACTCAAATGCACATAATCATGAATAAGTCAATCAATTTAACTCATTTTCTCACAAATCTAGTTTTCATGAGTAAGCATGTATGAGGAAACTTGAGAATAACTAAAACACACTAATCCTAAAGAGTGAACCATGAGGGGATAATTCCTCAAGCTAGACCTGAATATAGAAGAAAAAGATAGGGATACTAAGACATCACATCACCTCCAACCTTTCACATACCAAACCATAGAAAAGAATCCTTCCAACAATTAAAATAGTTCCTCACACATAAACCTTGAAGCACTCTATCTCCCCCTTGGGAGCAAACCTCACTAGTCTTTTCGAATCCATCTCCCTCAACCCAAACATAGTATCAAAGTCTAAACAACCACAGAACCATTAATATAAGTAAACACTTAAGAAGTTTCCACAAAGATGTCAAGGCCGACCTTAAACACAATAACCATAGATGGAGTCATATCGTAGCCAACGAAACACCCAATATCAAGTAATGCATAACTACAAGCTAAAAGACCATAACTTACCAATTACCGCATCAAGGGAACCCTCATGATCTTGTCGAGTTTGATCTTGCCTAACATCCCTTCCCTTGGCACTAAGGAGTGGGAAATCTCTCATCTTGTGAACACTCTTTCCACACCCAAAACATGCATTTGAACCGGCTAGACACGTACCCCTATGTCTTTTTCCACACTCCTAACACTTGGGCACTATTTGCTCACTAGAACCATTACCTTGAGAACGATTATCTCCACCGTACCTTGAATGTGAGAAATCACCAGTATCCTTTCTTGCCCTCTTTGAATCCCTAGTTTTCTCCTTAATCTTCTCCTCTTTTATTTGTTGTGCATGAACCATCAAATATGATACATCCATCTTCTTAACAAGCATAGCGGTTAGGCATTCTTTGACCACCAAGTCAGAAGTACCCGAGACAAACTTACTCATTGTTGCCCTTGGATCGGCAACCATAGTTGGAGCATATTTAGATAATTGTGTGAATTCCATATCATACTCCTTCACACTCATATTCTCCTGACGAAGGTTAATGAACTCAAGTACCTTTTCCTCCCTTATCTCAAGGAGAAAGAACCTATCAAGAAAAACAACCTTAAATTTCTCCCAATCAAGAGGACCCACATCAACTGCCCTTTCTTCCTTCCATTGTTCAGACCAAACTTGAGCAACATAATTATATTGATAAGCGACCAACTCTGTCTTCTCAACCGAAGTCACACCCATAATTTTGACTATCTTGTAAACCTCATCAATGAACTCTTGAGGATCTTCCTGAACTCTTGAGAAAATTGGAACCATCCAATTTTTTGGAAAGCAAATTGAGCGAGGATGATTATGAATTCATTGAGTAGACAAAATACAATAGAGAAAGGAAAAACATGTGCAGAGAAAATAGAGAGACAAGAGGAATGCAAGAAGGTAACAAGGTACCTCTGTAGAGAAATTAAAGCAAAGAGCATAGAAAAAATTTAAACGATTGCTCTTGATGCTAGAAAGACATAAGATATTTTGAAAGTATTATTCTCTGTTAATACAATAATACCATAGAACACAAATATTTATAGCTATACAATTGTAGGGTTAGAGTCCTATTCTAGGAAGGAGTATATATGGTTATAAATGTATATTCTGTAAATCAGTCCTATTCTAAGAAATAATATATTTTCTGATTTTTATACAATTATAGCATTATAGCTTTGCCTAACATTATGATCTCAAGCAATTGAAAACTCCTTTTGGAAGATCTAGTGAATTTGTTGGCTTGCTTACCTTTTATGTTGTTCACATAAGTCCCAATGTTAGAAAAATCATGAGCTTTAAGAACTTCATCATTAACTAACCTTTTGATATTTCAATAGAGGCGTGTCAGTCTCTTGTGCCTAAGGCTTGATAGTTCTCATTGATAATACATTACATTAAGGCATGGGGCTAGCTCAAATTTATATAATTTTGCATTCAAGTTTCCAAAACCAATAATTTTATTGTATTTCAAAAGTTTCATTGTAGACAAATGAGAATAAAAATGATAACTGACTCTTGATAGTTTTAAAAGATAAATTAAGTTCCTAGCAAACGATGGAACATAAAAAGTGTTTTCTAAATATAATTGAAAACCCTCTTTTAAAATGAGTCTATGAATCCCCACGTCTTCCACATGTGATGCCATCATATTAGCAGAATAAACATTTTCTTTACCTTCCAACGACTTTCTTAGAGTTAAAAATCTTGCATGATTTTTGCAATATGAGTTGTGGAACAAAAATCGATCCACCATGTCTTGTCAGGAACTTCAATGAAATTACATTCATAACATACAAAGGTAAAACTACCTTTCATCTCAAGTCACTTCCAATGTCCAAAGGTAAAAC
The DNA here is from genome assembly GCA_029582545.1 of Solanum lignicaule. Lineage (NCBI taxonomy): Eukaryota > Viridiplantae > Streptophyta > Magnoliopsida > Solanales > Solanaceae > Solanum > Solanum lignicaule. The sequence goes on along the minus strand of JAJOOF010007617.1, from coordinate 8,774 downwards.
TTCTTATATTTCATACCATACAAAGGTAAAACTTCTTGTATTTTAGTCAATCTTTCTTCCAATGTCCCTTCATTTTGTAGAAACACAAGAGTCTTTGTCAAGACTGCCTTTCTTTTTAATAGGAAACAATTTTTCCCTTCATCACATTGTAAGCAAAATGTTTTATTTCAAATGATTGTTTTATTAAATGTATTTACAAAGCCAAAATAATTAAGGTGTATTGGAAAAGTAACTTGGAGAAATCGCAACTACTATACACTTGGCAGTAGTTTGGCATTCTCTTGAAACCTTCCGTGACACTTGTCAAGAAGAAGGAAATTCCTTCGCCTAAAATAGGCATATTACCATTGAAGAAGAATAAGAAAAATACCAAGGAAATTATTTCTCTTGCTCCTTATCAACTTTTCGTTTTGTCTCTCTTTGACTTTCTCTTTTAAGTTACTTAATTGTTTTGGCTTTATTATTTATTTCCCCACTAATAAATTTTTGATGTTAATTAATTTGTTGATTCATGTATCCTCTATTTAAATAGGGAACTTGTTTAATCCTGGGAAAATATTTCACACCGGTGAAATAGTTTCTTAGGACAGTGCCCAGCATGACTCAAGTAATAATTTTCTGCACTATTATTTATATACTACTAAAATTACCTATGCCTCACACGGAATTTAATTTCACAGAATTTATAAAATAATACTTAAAATTGATCAGTCATTAAAACTAAAACACTATATTATCTTACATACAAGATTATGTAGTAACAAACATTAATAATGGAAAAGGAAAATGATAATTATAACATCTTATCATATATCCTTTAATCAATCATCTTTAATTTGATTTTATAATTTATCCTTTTGCTCACAGGAAATGTTACTATTTGATGTATTTGGGGAATCAAATGAACATCAACCTCAGATATTAAATTTTCTAATAATTAAATAATCGTTGGTGAAGGGATAAATAAATTTTAAAAGGCTTAAAAAACTGAACAAATATTCTAATTCTAATGTGTAGAAAGTCTAGTCCCATCTTTTGCTTTACATATATTATTTTTAAGTTTCCCATTTAAATGTATCGTAAGTAATTATTAAAAGAGAGAATTAATGAGAGAATGTATCATATCGGATAACAATTCAACTTATTATATATACTTGAAAGGGAAAAATATTACACAAAACTATTTAGTTTGTTTAGGTGTTTTTTTAAAATCAACATACCAGAGTGATGGATTTCAATTTGAAACTACACTTCTATTCCAGTCACAGTGTTGAGAAACACATTTATTACTTCAAGAAAAGTATTTACAGCTTGCAGTAAACTTGAGAATCTGTACATACTTCAAATTGAATATTAGCCATTAATTTATTGTGTAGTTTCTATGTCTTTGTGTAGAAGAAGAAGAAGATACTCAGAATTTTTATTATTTTAAAATGAGAGAAAATCCCTCTATTTATAGATAACAAAGGGTAGTGTGAACAAATTCATATTGTGCCTTATCGAAAAGGTCACAACACTTTGGAAAAGTTACAACCCTTCGGAAGGTCCCAACCTTTCATAAAAGTCAGAAGTTTTCATAAAAGTCGCAACCCTTCATAAAAGTTACAACTTTTCATAAAAGTCATAAATTTTCATAAAAGTCTCATAAAAGTCACAACTTTACCTAAAAGCCACAACTTTTTATAAAAGCCACAACTTTTCATGAAAGAGGAAGGTTAGTTTTGGAAATAAATAAATTAAAAGGAAATTCTGGTTTGTGGTGGCGCCACGTAGACATGCATATGGTTCTCTTTTATAATTATATATGATATGTAATACCTCGCTGTTTGAAAGAACTATAATTTGGAAGAAACCATTTTTTGGAAATAATCAAATTTGGAAAGTTTGACAAATTAAGCTAAGGATGATTTTTTGGTCAACTTCAAACAACCATAACTCCTAGCTCAAGATGAGTTAGGTGTGCTACAAGATACCGTAGGAAATATCTTTCAATTATCTTTCCACCTCCTCCGAGTTTTCTCAATTTCGAGTTCGTATGAGGGAGATATGCTCATTTAAAGTTGGGTTGTCTAGATAAGGAAAGTCAAAACCAGATTTTAGAAGGGTATTATGGTCTTTTCACTACCCAATTAATTAAATTCATTTTTGGTAATTAAGATAGGGTCTCAACTGATGGGATTCAGTTTACGCTATTGAAACTAAGTTAGTGTTTTGAGAGGAGAGAAAAGAAGAGGAGAAAAGAAAAGAAGAAGCAAGGAATCGCCTAGTTCTTGAAGAATTGCTTGTGGATTTCATCAAGGGGTGATCCCTACGAGGTATGTGAGACTTTCATAACGTTGGGTTCGTTCACACACGTGCCAAACATGTTTATTTTAGTGTGAATTCATCCTAAAAAGATTGGAAGTTTGAATGTTCTTGATGGGTGTTCTTGAATTACTTTCGTTCTTGAATTTGGGTTGAGATTGAGGAGTTCTCAAGAGTTTATTGTCAATTATTAAAGTTACTTTGAGTTAGATTCTTGTGTATATGTTTTGGGTACCTAAATCTAAGGAGATATTGAGAAAAAGAACCAAATTTAGGCGAATTGGGGTTGGAAAACGAAGAAGGAAAAAGTCGGATGAATCTGGGTACCAGGTCCGCGTTGTGGACTTGTTCCTCAGGATGGGAAAATTCTTCTTTGCGTAGCGGAGCGGTCACGAACTGTTCTGCCTCAAAATTTATTTCGCGACCAAATATTTAAATACATCTCCGCGTCACGGACTTGCTTCCAGACATTTATTTCTCGATCGTTTCTCATGTTTAGCTATCTAAAAACACTCCTAAACATCATAAGACCTTTCCTATCACAAATCACAATCCTTGAATCCATAAATTCAAATTCAAGGAAAGTTAAGAGCCAAGTCTATAAAGTTCTTAGAGTCATTTCAAAAGTCTTTTGCAAATATTTTAACTTTATTTTAAGACTTGAGTTTTGAGTTGAGTAAAAAGTAAAGATAAAAATTCTTTTCTTCAAAAGAGTATATCGGGACTATGTATTCCCAAAAGAGGAAATGTTTTCACATTTAAACAAGAGAGGAAACACCGATTTCCAAGAGAGTCTTTGAGCTAGTTTTTGAGTAATTATCTCAACTCACAGAAAGAGTTTTGTTTTTAAACATATAAGGTGAGTATATTTTGGGAGTAGTATTGAGCACCAATATGGGGACGAGTTTACAATAATTAACTCAAGTCTCCATAAACCATGTAGCCATCGTGGGTATAAAGGGTCATACTTTTTAGATGATTCGTTAGTGCTTTTAAGCATAGACTAGTGGATCCACTTAGTTGAGGCATTCTATATCACGACAAGGTATAGGAAAGTTCTGGCAGCATGGGTGAGACGTTGTATCATCACTTTAGATCATAGTGATGGTTGTCGGTTAGAGAAATTCCCACAATATTATGTTACTTTATATGTCAAATTTTAGGACCCAATTCCTACAAATCCATTATATGGACCGTAAGAACTATTGAGGGCCTTTGTTTGGACCCGTAAATGGACTTTTGAGTCTAAAAAATTCAATATAAATTCCACGGATGGGATCTACAGTTTGTAGATCAAACCACGAACCGTTGATAGCCTCATTGACAGTTTTTGTCTGCTTTTAAAGAGGGATAGTTCAGTCTTTTCCCACCTCTTCTAAGCCAAAACCACAACCTTTTTTCACCTAATTAAGGGTCTAAATGGTGTTAAAACATTATTTTACGTTCTTTAACACTTCAAAGACTTAGAGAAAGGATTTAAGAGGAGAAAAGCTAGGGTTTTCTAACGTTCTTTGAATTTCGTTAATTTCGCCAAGAACTTTGTTCTTCCGAGTTATGTAAGACTATTATCATAGTTATGGACTAAGTTTGTCCTCAAACCCTTCATCTACTTTCTATCAGTAAAGAATAATCTATGGTTCTATCCTTAGTTTTGAGTATTCTTGAGATGAGTTATTGTTGAACTCTGAGTTTCTATTCCTAATTTTTGAGTTGCTATATATTATGCATTGTGATTTTTGAGTTTATTGTTCATGTCTTATTTTCAACATGAACCCTATTATTTGAGTATTCATCGAGTTATTGTTGAGAATCTTTTTAACCGAACAATTATCTTGAATTAATTTTCTGAGAAAGTAAAGAGAAGTTTTGAGGAAAGTTTAAAGATACATTTTGAGTAATGTTTAAGGGAACTATTGATTTCCAAATTTATCATTTTTACATTGAGAAAGAGAATTTTGATTTTCATAAAGAGTTAAAAGAGTTTAGACAGATAATTGAGACATTGCCTCTTAAAGAGGATCTTTTAAGTAATTACCTCAAAATAGAGAAAGAGTATTTCTACTTGAGCATGTGTATATATATTTATTGGGAGTAGTATTGAGCAACGATGTGTGGATGAGTTCAGTCAACTCACATTCCTCATAAACCATGTAGCCAACACGGGTAAAGGATCATACTTTTTAGACGACTCCTTATTGCTTTCGAGCATAGCTTTAGTGGATCTACTTAGTTGAGGTGTCCTCAATGTCTAACGTTTTCCTTTTCTAATCAAATGTTGATGATTTGCAGCTATGAAAGAAATTTGACAAGGCAAGGACTGATGTTTGAAGGAATGGCCAAAAATACAAAAAAAAGTGCAAAATGAACATTGTTGATCGCCTAACATGAAAGACAGATCACCAACTGAGCCTGACCTTGCCCAAATTGATAGTGCATAACACTTGTATCTACCAAAAGAGTTTGGCAAACTCCAATAGAAAAGGCGATGTGCCGAGTTAGAATGGCGGTCCTGATGCACATCGTCGAAAGTAATAGTGTGCAAGGCAAAGATTTAATGCTCGAACAGTGGACTAAGGTGGTATTTGACGATTCACCAAGCCTGAAAGGCTGACTAAAACGAGTTCGCCAACTTAGGTTCAAACACCTAAAGCCTAGAGCATCACAGGGTGAGCTGAGGAGTGAAGAGTGAGCTGTCTATTAGGCTGGGTGAACCCGACTAACGTCGCTTAAACAATTATAAAGTGGATTTTTGAGCCAAATTCTGGGAAAGTATAAATATCCTAGGATTTTTTAGCCAAATTCTGAAAGGTTTTGGAGAGTTTAGAATAGTGAGTAGAACATTTTACCGTGGAGAAGAACACTTTTCTAGTTCTTCGGGTTTTATAATTTGAAGCTTGAGTTTGATAAATTGAAGTTGAATCACAAGTGGGTTACTCTTACTTGCTTAATTTCAAGTTACCCATGGCTTCTTTCATAGAAGGTATACTTTCTTCACCTTTTGTGATGGGTGGCTAAAACCCCAAGATCTAGGGGTGCTCAAATAGGGTTGGGTGTTGATTTAAAGTAGTGGGTATTGTGCTATGCACTGTTTTGTTGTTGTTCATGCATGAATTTGATCTAATTACCAAGGGGTTAGCTTATGGGTTAAGGTTGTAAACTTAATTCCTACTTTCGATCATCGGAAGAGATTAATTGGATTGGGTAATCTGTCTAATACTAGAAATATAGGTTTGATGTTTATGGTTTTCTTGAAAAGAGGTTATGGGTCGGATATATTTACCCTATTCTTGAAAGAGAAAGTAGATTAAGGTATTGGGTTGTTTAGAAACGACATATAGATGAGACCGAAGGGTATTCTATGTATAGATGCTTTGAGATGGAAATGTGATTAGCTTCAATGACGTGACTTAGCCTATTCATGAATGTTCATCACTATAGAGCATCATAATCACCCCTATGTGACATCGATTTTCAATACCCGTACCCGTAGATTGCTTGTTAACTCTTGATTTCATTTTGATTTTAGTTTAATTTCAATAATTGATAACCAAAACTTTATATTAAGTTGGTGGAACGGGTACAAACTTAATTGTTCTAACTATTACAAATGAGCTAATTTACAGTTTAAATTTCTTGATAAGAAATTCTCTATGATATACCATTCCCTGTGGAATTCGATCCCGACTCTTCATTGGGTTTTTTTACTAACTACGATCGCTCATTCTTATAATTGGTTTTGAGGGTGACTTGAGCATTAACAAAAATGGTGCCACTGCGGATTGAGAATTCTAATGTTGAAATTAGATTTTGATTTGGTTTACTTGTAGTAGAGTTGTTGTTGGCTGATTTGCAGGATTGACAAGAAGAGTGACCAAGGGAGGGACAACGATAGTCACTGTGGTCAAAATGACAATATAAGTGATCTCAATAACATGCCCATCAATGTTATTCAAACCGCGAAAGTAATCCAGATACCTCCTACAACTGGGAGGACGATGTTTCACATCACCGGAATTATGATACAACTGCTCCAAATGAAAGGTATTTTTGAGGGTCTAGCTCTTGAGGATCCCCATGAGCACCTTAGGAATTTCAAGGAGGTGTGTGGACCCTTTATGTTCAAGAATATCTCCCAAGAATCCATAAGGTTGAGGTTATTCCCACTCTCTATGACGGGAGAGGCTACAAGATGGTTCGTAGAGTTGCCAAATGATTCTATTACTTAGTGGGATGAGATAACTAAGACATTCTTGGAAAGATTCTTTTTACCCTTGAAGATGGTTAAACATCTTCACCAAATCCAAAATTTCAAATGTATTGGAGGTGAGCCTTTGTATGAAATGTGGTTGAGGTTCAAGAAGTTGCTTTTGCATTGTCTAACGCATGGTATTCCAGACAATTTGCTGCTGCAATACTTTTATTTCCGCCTTGATTCAGTTAATAAAGGTGTGGATGATCACTTAGTCCATGGTGTATTGGTGAGATAATCGTATGATGTAGCTGCTTTGTTGCTAAATGATATGACTAAGGTTAACCGAACATGACATACTAGAGAGGATCAAATGTCTCTTCTATAAGTGGGTTTGATCAAAGAACAAATCGAGGAGGACCATGAAAGGGATGAAAACATGGTCAAAATAATGACCCAAATCAATTTGTTGTCTAAACATGTCATGGGAGGTCGAACCAGGTCGGTAAATGCAGTTGGAACCAACAGTGGACAGTTCCCGGATGATGCCAAATTTGAGATATTATATAATGAAGAAGTTCAATACTTGGGAAATCAAGTAGGGATTTCTCACAACAATTATCAACGACAAGGTGGGAACCACGGTTGGAACAAGGATAGAGATAGTGGTTGGAAAGACTGGCGGGGTGGAAATTAGAGAGATAGGGAGATGGAAAAAGACAGATACGTGCCTCCCCATGATCGTCCACGCCCAAAAGAACCAGCTGGGCTGGAAGGAAGCCGAACGGAAGACCTGCTTGTAAGGATCTACAGCAAGGTTGAAGGGTCCGATAAGGTGTTGAAGGATTTGAAAAATGACTTCTCCACTTTATCTTAGACGGTAACTTCATAGTCAGTTTCTATCAAGCAGTTGGAGACCTAATTTGGTCAAATTGTCACTTTTCTAAATCCAAGGCAGAAAGGAACTTTGCCTAGTGACACCATCCCAAACTCCAAAAGTAATTGTTGAGTTTGAGAAATATGTCGTGCCACGATGTTAAATAAGGCGCTTCTTGGAATGTAACCCAAGTATTTATTTTCTTGTTTTTACTGCTTTCAAATAACGCGCGTTGTGAGTGCAGGTTGAGAAGAGGTTGGAAGATTGAAAAGGAAAACATAGGCGGAGCAAAACCCAAACGGCGATCCGCCAAAGGCATTAAGCAAACCAACTTTTGTCCACTTGTGAGATTGAAAAGATGGAAAAGTGCACTGTCACGATAGGTTATTAGAACTGCAAAGGGCGATTCACCAAGGTGCACTAATAAGCGGACTCCATTAGGTCGGCTGAATCAACCTTTAGGTTAGGTGTTTGTTCAGGAAAGTTTGGCGAGCTTAAGCTCCACTTGGAGATTCCCCGAACACGTTTAGCGATGTTAGTCGTGATCATTGAACGGGCTTGATATAAAAATTCCAAGAGTCTTTTCAAATTCAAAAATCAATATCTTTGAATTTAGAGAGATTATTTTATTCCTTTCTTTTGCATCGTGCATTTTGAGTGTTTGTAAGCCCCGTGTCAGTTTCTTGAAGGTTCTAGGAGTGCATTTGCTCGAAGTTCATGTCAACCCAACCCTAAATCCCTCAATTTCTTGATTATTTTTTGGCTTTAAGATTGGTGTTTCGACTTCTTGTTGTTATTTTTGAATTTAGAAGGCATGTAGGGTGTGGTCTTGAGAACTTTAACTATGATTAAGTGCCTGATTTTGATGGGTAGCATCCTATTGTTGAAATTGAACTATGCCGATGTTATTTTAATTGTGAATGCCTATAAAAATGATGAATCGTGATTGTGTTGTTTAAATTGTTGAATTGAATTGTTTAATTTGCTACGTCTGTGGCTAATTTGATGTGATTGAAGTCTTAGTAGCTGAGTGTTGACCCAAATGCATAATTTTTCTCATTGATAGATAGGGTGACTACTTTCTTAAGGAAAAATCGTCAATTAGTGCAATACTTAGTGATAAATGGGAGGGTGGGGTTCTAAGTACCTATGGGTATAAAAGCAACTAGGTGGATTGTAATGTTGGGGGGAACTTGTATTTGTTGTGTGTATTTGTCACGACCCAAGCCTATGGCCTAGACGTGACCGGCAAATGGGGAACTCGAAGGAACCTCAAACAAGCCTCATAGCATATCATTACACATCCTTGGTCGCGGAAGCAATTAAAATGACCATAAGCGATAAGCATAATCAAGGGGAAGTCGGGACTAAGGGAGCAAGAGAAAAAGAGAATGATACATAAAT
>JAJOOF010007616.1:0-19964 GCA_029582545.1 Solanum lignicaule | reverse complement strand
TCATTTTTTTAAACAACTTTTATTTATATTGCACTTGTTTTAAACTGCTTTATATTGAAATGAGTTCAGCTAAGTATTCATGAGTTGAGAAGAGCCAAGGTAAGTGTTTCTTTCATATTCCTTTTCAAGCCTATGTTGTTTTAGCATTCCAACTCGCATACTCGTACATTCAATGTATTGATGCTAGTTGTCCTGCATTGTCTTATGATGCAGACACATATAACTAGGATTGGCATTCCAGCACACCGTTGATCCAGTGAGCAGTTCAGAGTCAGTCGGTGACCCTCCTTGCATTCTAGAGGATCTATTTTCGTTGCTTTCTAGCTAGTTCATTAGGATGTTGTGGGGCTTGTCCCAACATCCATCTCAGTTGTTTTAGAGGTTTCATAGACAGTCAGATGTTAGTCCTTTGAGTCTTTTCATTATCATTTCTTCTTATTAAGACTTGGGTTGCCACTTTTGGCCAAGTTGAATGTTTAACCTTTAAACATTCTCACTTATTTAATTATTTAGTTTAGTTAAGTGTTATGTGAATATTGTCTTCCGCAGAGTTAAGTAAGCCAGGCCAAGGGTTCGCTTGGGGCCAACAATGGTCTTCGAGTGCCGGTCCTGCCTAGGGTATAGGGTCGGGGCATGACACGAACGCTCAAATTCTAGCTCCTTCTCCTCTTGAACTCTTCTCTTATTTTTATAAGTGTTTAGGAAAGACAAATAATGGTTTAGCAACAGATTAAAACATTAATTTGGTAGGGAAAAAGTGCTAGGCCTAGTGAGAAAAAGGAGATCACATACCCTTTTCTAAAACAAATTAGATACCTTCACTAGAAAGACTTCATTCAAATGGATATAACTTTCTACTTCGAGCTCGAAATCAAGCAAACTTTGCGGCGTTGGAATGAGGACTCAAATACATTAAATTTGGTAGGTCATGGGCCACCTAACTCTTTATGTGTTAAAAGATATGATCATTTGAAGTTGACCCAAGTAAATCTCATAGTGAAACTCAATTGGAAAGAAAGCTTTCAACTCAACTCTGTGCTAAGGAATTCTAGTGACCTTAATTTATATCCAAAATCATTCCCAACATTAAATATTTGAACTTAACACCTATGAACAATTAAGAGTCACTCAGTAAAATCTTATTCACAAACAAGAATGGTTCGAATCTTATCTTAGAAATTTTTAGGGTGTTACATATTAATCGAAAGATAAATACAAATATGAAGGGGGACATCAATCCAAAACCTTCAACTTTTGAGTTTTTATCTAGGCTGAACCGAAAAAAATTCATTTTTAATGGTCCAAGAGCATCCGTGGGAAGGTCGCTTTCACTAAAGTAGATTTTGTAACTTTGAAGAGCGCATGCATGCTTGGCTAGCACACCTTCCTCTTTGATGACTACTAGTCATTACATGCTAAATAATTATAGGTAATCTTTATAATATTTTTAGTATTTTATTTTTATAGTTATCCAGAAAGGATTTGGTGCTGTAGTAGTACTAATAATACATTTATCTAGATTACTATGGGCTTTAGTCAACCTAACAAAATAAGTACCCGCTATGTCTGCCCCTAGCTTTTCCAAGACAAACATCGGTGGAACTTCCAAGCAGCAAACATAGTTGCATGCGTCATATTAGTTCCATCATTTTCTAAAGCATATGCCGCTTTGTTTGCTTCGCGATAGCTATGCTGAATTGCGCCCCCCCCCCTTCTAGATTAGCACTGTCCAATCAAAAAATATAATAGAGTAAGTTGGGTGTGGTCATTCTCGAGCAGGGAAATTATATCCTCACAATCGATGTTGATTTCTAGTGGCGTTAAGTTGTTGTTCAATGCTAACTCCATTACTTGTAGTAGTGCTGTCAATTCTGCTTTTAAGGAATTTGTAGCATAAAGGTTGCTCATATAGCCTAATACTCCTTCTACCTTTATATTCCTAATTAACCCCCCCCCTATTCCTACTCTCCCCAGGTTACCCATTGATGAACGATCCGTGTTTAGTTTGAATCCTTTTGTTGGAGGTTCCCATTTTATGTATGTGGTTTTTGGGGTAATGCTTCTTTAAGAGGGTCCAATTAGTGAAAAATATTCTCTTGAGTGAGTTATGGTCATTGTAATGCTTATTTTCGTACTTATATTATTATGGTGGTTCTTATTTCTTGTCCTCCAAATGTTCCATATGAAGAAAGGGTACGCTTCCTGCCAATTTAATGATGTTTTTCTAAGGTTAGAACTGAGGTCTTTGAGTCTAACTAGCCAATCACCCCCTCCATTATTATAATATGATTTATGGAATATAACTCCCAAGTCTAGCCGCATTTTCCTAACTGTCTCACATTCTAGGAATATGTGGGTGATTGCTTCAGGAGTGTTGCATATATGGCATAGCTTACTAATTTCTATTCCAAAATTGCTTAGATAGTCCGGTGTGGGGATTCTATTTTGCTGTCACCGCCAAATGAAGTATTTTATTTTATTTTATTTGGGCATTTTAGTGACCAAATACATGTAAATTCATTTATTGGTTGAGGGGTTTCAACATTGTTTTTTATTAGAAAATGATGTACAAAGCTTGTTGTTAGGACTCCGTTATGGCTAGGCCTCGAAGTGGCTTTGTCCTTTAGTGCTGTGTTTGAGGTCTCTCCCGTTTATGTGGAGCGGGCCATGTAGTAGTTGTCTCATTGTTATATTGTTAAGTAGCCATCGGTCGTTCCAGACATTCAATCCTACCACGAGGTTTTTCGATTGTCTACTACTATTAACCATTTCTACAAACATTCCAATATACCCGGAGGTTTTTTCTACTATTAACCTTTCATTTTTAGAAACTGTTATGATATAAATCTTTATTTTTATTAATAATTTTTGTATTACTTGCATCGAAATATCTTTATAAGGTTATTACATTATAAATTTTGTTCAGACTAATTTTTTTTTTTTAGAAAAGTTGTCATTTGTCACATTATAGGACAACATTAACTTATTTACTTAATCAATATTTTTTCCTTTTTCTAATTTAGACAAAATTTATGTTATTTAATAGAAGTTCTTTATTGAAGTTAAATAACAAAAATACTATGATTTGTAAAGAAGTATAAAAAGAGAAGATAAAAATTGATAATGCAATGATAACACTGAATTTATCCTTAAGACAAGTAAGAGAATAAGCGGTCATTAGTAATAAAAACCCAACTAAGAGTCGGAGACGAATCTCACAGGGACAAGTATAGTGCAAAGAATTCAATTAGAAAATTAGGAAAGTGACATATACCCCATAAATACATATTTGTACCTAAAATTCAATATTTTTATATGGTTATTTTCATAAGCCCTCCGAATAGGGAAAATTCATTTCTTTGAAATTGTGTTGCTTAAATTACATACTTCATTCATGATGACAAAATTTATTATGATAAGTTGTACCTTCAATCTTTCAGTTCCACATGTATATGATAATTTCAAATAAAACATTTCGTATTTCAGTCTCATATTTCAATTATTGAGCTATCCAGTATTATCAGTATTATGTGGTTACCTGTATAATTCAGTTCGGAGTATTACTTAACACCAAGTAGACATATGGATGAAATCTCACCCGTCAATTAAGATTGAGGCTTTTAGTAGCAATCCTTAAGCCTCAGAACTACGTGACAACGTAGGTTTTAAGGGTCACCTCTTAGATCAGGACTGGCACCTTTGTCCTTTTTGGGCATTAGCTTAGTAGATCCACATTAGATAATGTTCGTACCCTGGCAAAGTGCAAAGCATCCTTCCAACTGGGGTACAGGTTGGACTCCGTTTAGCTCAGATGGAGTATGTCGATTAATAGTATCTCCCATAGCTCAGCCTTAGATATTTGATGACCTTGTATTTTAATTTACTCAGCACAATGTTGATTAGTTACATGCTTATAATTATTACTTGGTCATTGCATCAACTAATTTATTTCAGTTTTATATTCAGTTCAACATCTTAGAGTATCATGTTTAGCTTGTTAGATTATTGTGTCTATCTCACATATTCAGCATATTCAAAGTACTACACACATATTCTTTTGCACTATATTGTCTCATAATCTAGATTCAGACTCTCAGTATCCAACTCGCAAATAGTATGATTGTTGTATCATCTCAACAACTGAGCTTGGTGAGTCCTCATCTTTCAAGGAGAAGAGCTATTGTTGTTTCATTATGTTAATCTTTCAGTTTCAGATAGTTAGTGTTAGTTGGAGGGTTGTCCCAATAAATCATCTTAGTAGAGGCTTTCAGATAGTGACACAATTGTTTTAACTTTATGATTTGTTCAAATGAATTCTATTTTGACTACTAAGTTGTTTTGGATTTATCTCAGTTTAGCTTCTGCATAAGTTATCTTCAATTATTATTTGTTTGAATCATAGTGTTATGCCAGACCATGGGTTAGCTTGGGTCACTTGTGGTTCTAAGCATTGTGTTACGACTACATGATAGTCTCGAGTCGTGACAAACTGAGAGTGTGTTTGGGAAATACTTTTAAAAAAAATAAATCAGTTAATTCATATTATTATTTTAGAAAAATAAACTTCATCAAAATGAGAAAAATAACTTATCAATTTATAGTAGGAAAAAAAGGGAAAAGAAAGAAGTTCTAGATTTATCTCCAAATGAAACCGCTTAGAGCTCAAACACGAGGAATGATGCAAACAAGATACCCATTTCACCAGATAAGAAAAACTAGGGGTGGCAAAAACCTAGATAATTAGAGAGGAGACTATGCAAGTTTCCTAGTCTAGTACATAGAAACAACTTTCTACCTTCCATGGAGAATTTTGAGGTAATTTTGACCTATTTAGGTCAAATACACTTTGTATGGACTGATCCGATTGGACCAACCCTTTAAGTTTTTTTTTTCTCTGTGACTGTATTGTTGCCTTTGTGGCTACTATTAAAAAAAACAAAAAATAAGGCTCATATGAAAGATAATATGAAAAAATTATTGTCATGCTAAACTATTTAATTTGAAAATGTATACAATTTAAACTCTACATCACATCAATAATTTCTTATATATATTTATCCTTTTCAGATGGTCTTTCATGGAGAAATGTTAAATATTCTTTTATTAGGGATGAAAATTTTGTACACAATTTTGTTTTTTCTGTTTATAATTAAGGTTGGTGAAACGATTATGCAAATTATGTCATAAAAGTATTCATGTCTATTTCTCCTAATGAAAATAATTTGGTAAAAAATCTTTGAATGTATTTAATTAATTCATAATCTATATATGTATATTTTCTTTAAGCAAAAGAAACAAAAATTTCACAAAAATCAACATTAGAAAATATATTAAACCAAGTTTTAATAAATTTAAAGGAGATGCAAAAGATCTTTAAATCATATAACCGTCAACACCAAAGTCATTACTATATAAAGAGAAAGAAGAGGCAAAGTAAATAAAAAATCACAATTTCAAAACCCTAATTAATGAAACTCAATGGAAGTCATGCAAATAAAAAAAATGATTTTTTCAAGACCTAGCCTTAATACATTGTAGAATTTTATTTTTTTCACCTCAAACCTAAACCAAAACCCAATATGCATAAATCATGACTATTAACTCAAAAATAATCTTGTCTACAATAGTCCAGAAATGTTAATGTTATAGCTAATTTGAAATTTGAAACAACAAACACAAACAATTAAAGAGTAGAAGAACATGAGAGAGCGTATGTATGTAGAATAGAATAGTAAAGAAGAAAAGAAAACAACAGGTCATGATGAAATGTAATGTTAAGTTGTAACATTTTGTGTGGATAGACGCGGTGGTTGGAGGCATTAAGAACATGAGTATTGTGCCTTATAATTTGTCAAAACCATTCTGAAAGTACCCTTTAACTACACTACATTGCATTTCATGAGTATGCGGATGTTTTAGAATGAGTTTGAAGGAATACAAAATTGTAATGAGCATGAACGTGAAATTCAAATTATTATGATCGGTGGAAAATATATTTTAAGCGATACAAGACAAATAAGACTGATTATTCAAAGTGAATATACCTTGTCATTTTAATAGGAATGGTTTTTTTTTTCCACAGGATTTTGTTCTTGTTATTCATTAAGGTTCGTGTAAAGGTCAATCCAACTATAAGAGCATTCATGTCTATTTCGCCAAATTAAACTGATACAACAAAAAAATTGAATGTATTTAATCGATTTCTATATCTTTTGTTTTCTCGAACTAAGCGGTGTCAGGATTTATAATTAAGTAAATAAAAGTGTGTCTTCTCTAAAAGTTAAATTTTTTAGATGATATATACTATCACATATTTCAACATTAGAGCTGACAAAAGTACTATTCTTGAGTACTCTCACCCTATAGAAAAACGATAGTGTACGTAGATAGATAATATATATGTATTATATGTTGAATTTTTTTTATTCATGTGCTTACTTCTTTATATTCTAATTTTAAATTAAGTTATCATGTTTCTGATTTAACTTTTTAAAATTATAATTTACAATCGAATATGTATATATGTCATGCTTTTGGATCTTTAATTCATTAGCACACGACATATCTGGTAATTAAACATATTACTTACTATTATTATGTTTTTTTTGTTTATTAGTCTAAAGTACTATATACTCATGCATTTCTTGTGTCATTTTTTTTACTGAATGATTAAAATGATTAATAAAACATCTAGTTGCTATCATTATGTTTTTTTTTCTTCGTTTTTTAGACTAAAGTGCTAATGCATTTCTTGTATTTTTTATTGAATAATAATGAGGATTCTCGAAACAACAAACAGGTCATGCTTTTGTATTTCTAATTTGTTAGCACACGTTACTTCTGATAATAAAGCGTACTACTTGCTATCATTATGGTTTTCTTAGACTAAAGTACTCATGCATTTCTTGTGTTTTTTACTGAATAATAATGATGATTCATGGAAAAATAAAAATATCATGTTTTTGTATCTATAAATTGTCACCACACGTTATATCTGGTAATAAAACATACTACTTGCTATCATTATATTTGTTTTATTACTTACTATAAAGTATTCATGCATTTCTTGGTTTATTTGTTGCTGAAGAATAAAGTTTATTTTTGGAATAACAATAAATCCAGATACTTCTTGGAGCTTCTAGAAAGTTTGAGTAAAATATCTTTTGATATTTTATTATTTAATAAATATTTATATCAATCTCAAAACTTAATAGTTAAGGTAGATATTTAAAGAAATATGATAAATTTTCTAGATTTTTTTAAATATCTAGAACCATCTATTTACTAGTATAAATATGTGTGACCTTAATCAGTTCTAACCAAGCTAGTTCAAAGACGCCTTATTCACTAATATAGTTCTCCTGCCCAAAATCGACATTCTCCTTCATGGATACTTCTCTTTTCACCACCTAAAACATGAAAAATTTGAAGAATGAAAAGTCTCATGTTCTTATAGCACTATTCCCAGGCCAAGGCCAAATTAATCCATGTCTTCAATTTTCCAAACAATTAATCAATTTAGGCATTGGAGTCAATTTAACCACAAGCCAATCAACTTTCAGTAAAATATAAAAACTCCCAAATGTTGAAGGGTTAAGCGTTGCTCCTTTCTCTGATGTCTATGATGGCAAATTCCAGTTAAATTCAATTGATGAGTTTCATATGTTCTATCCTTCATTAATGTCCCGTGGGTCAAAATTTATTTTCAATTTGATCCAATCAAATGCAAAAAATGGTACCCCCTTTTCACATGTCATCTACACTATCATCATAGAATGGGTTGGTTTAGTGGCCAAAAAATTAATATCCCGTCTACATTATTTTGGATCCAGCCTGCCACAGTATTTGATGTTTACTATTATAGATTCAAAGACTATTCTGATTATTTCAAAAAATGTGATGCTAAGGGTAAAATAATAGAGTAACTAGGATTGCCACCACTTAGTCGAATTGATTTTCCTTCTTTTGTGTTTGTGTCACGCCCCGAGCCTACACCCTGGACGTGGCCGGCACTCGAATACAATTGCTGGCCCCCAAGAGAACCCTCGGCCTGGGTTACTTAACTCAGCGGCAACCTTAACTCAACAGAATAACTCCATGCAATGAAAGGTCATAAAATAACCTAACTGATAAAATCTGGCCAAAAAGGCAACACGACTCTCAAAATAGAATATTTATATATATACATAGATGAGAGACTCAATACTAACTGACTGACTGTCTATGAAGCCTCTATATTACTGAGATGGATGTTGGGACAGACCCCGCAAAATCCTAATAAAACAAAACTAGGAAAAATGAAAAAACAGAGTTCTATGGAATGCAAGGAGGCTCACGACTAACTATGGAGTGCTCAACTAGATCAACGGCGTACTGGATGATGATCCTGGGTACCTGCGTCTGCATCATAATAAGATGTAGGCCAACTGGCATTAGTACATGGAATGTACGAGTATGCAAGCTTGACAGCTAAACAACAAATTAAGCTTGAAAGGGATAAAAAAGAGAACTTCCCTTGGCTCTATTCAACTCATGAGTAACTGAACTCAATATAAAGTAATACGACACATCGAATATATAAATCTTGAAAAACTATTTAAAACATGACATCAAAAATCATAGTCATAATATCATAAAAATACCATGCTCCCTCTCAAAGTCTACTTGTGAAATGCATGAATGAAGTCCCATACCCCCATCCATACTAAACAGAACCCATCGAGGAACCATGCAATTTCTACTATGGGAGTTTCTTTAACCGACAACCACCACTAGGAGCCTAAGTGGTGATACATCGTTGTTACCATCACGCTGCTAGACTGTCCTATACTTTGCCGTCATATAGAACTACTTTAACTTTAACTTAGTGGATCAATTAACTTAACTTACGTGATCATCGAAAAAGTATGACCATTAAATCACATGTTGGCTACATGGTTCTTATGAAGGGTTAAGTTAATATGAACTCGCGTCCCCATTTCGGTGCTCAAGACTACTCCCAAAATATACTTTAGCTCATATGTTTTCAAAACAAACTTCTTTCTCTAGTTTGAATAAATTGCTCAAACAATCCTCTTAAAAGAGGTAATTTCTCTTGAAAACTCTTTCTAAAAAGAAAATATCAAAACCATATTTTAATATGATCATTGATGACTCGGGAAGTCATACTGTATAAACATTGGTGGTATATCTAGAGACTATACTGTTTAAACATTGATGACATCCTCGTTTCTCATACTAATCATGTTTTAGAAACTCTTTCGCAAAACTCTTCTTTTTCTTAAAAGAGATAGTACTCAAACTACTCAAAACTCATTTGGAAATCTCAGTTTCCTCTCATCTTAAATATGAAAACATTTATAAACTTCTTTGGGAATAATTAGTCCCCTAAAAACTTTTGAGAAATGAACTTGACTCTATACTCTTTACTTAACTTGAAACTCTATACTCTCTACGTAACTTGAAACATGAGCCTAAAAATGAAGTTAAAACGTTCAATAAAGACTATTGAAAAACTTTAAAGACTTGCTTGGGCTTAGTTCTTAACTTCTAAGCTTGACTCTAACTTCACTTGACTTTGATCCTAACTTTCCTCGAATTGTATTATGGGTTCAAGGGTAATGATCTTATGTTTATGGATGAGTTCTTGATGTTTAGACGTACCTTAGAGTTTTGAAAACAACTATAAAACATAGGTACATTACCAAGGAGCATGTATGAAAAAGTGGGGAGTGAGTGGGAAGGATTGGCATCCTTGGCGCTCTGAGAGGCGCGGGGCGACTGCCTTTAGACTTCATAGAGGCTTGCTGGGAGCTCTGCAAGGCGCACCACCCCAAGGGGGAAACTTTAGAACCCCTGTTGGGGAGCGCGGGCTTGTGCAACGCCCCAGCCTTTTCCCCCGAAAATCCAACTTTTCTCCTTAGTTTCTCCAACTCTAAACCCTCTTAACATCCAAGGTTTTTACCCCAAACACTCATAATCATTAAAACCCTCAATATACAATAGATTCAACTTAGAATCCCATCTGGAAACATGCACCAAACCAACAAGAAACTTCAACAGCACAACCACAAACTTCAACAAACACAACCATAAACTTCAACAAACACAACCAATCTTTTGTCGGAATTAAAACAAGTTGGCATGTGGGGGAATGAACCAACCCAACAATATGATCTCACATACATTATTAGGGATCACCCCCGACGAAAACCATGACGAACTTTACGGTATTTGCTTTTTCTTCTCCTTTCTCCTCTTCTCTCCTTTTCTCTCAAGAACCCTAACTCTCACTTTTAAAAGTGAAAACTGATTTAAAATCAGCCTAGACCCTTAATATAACCAAAATAAAAAGTTTAGGGAAAGGACCAAAATACCCTTACAAATTCAGATGAACTTCCCTGTGCGAATAACCCAACTTCCAAAGGGCATAACTCACTCATACAAACTCGAAATCGAGCAAACTCGGCGGCGTTGGAAAGATCACTCCAAGAGCTTTTCAAACATAACTGGAAATACACCTAACTCATTCTGAGCTAGGAATTATAACTATCTGAAGTTGACCAAAACCTTATGTTTTCCATACTTAGCTAAATTTCAAGATTTTGAATTCTTTCCAAAAATGACTATTTCCTATTCTAATCTTCTTCATAACTATTTGAAATTGCCGGATGTTACAATATCTCCCCCTTGGGAACATTCGTCCTCGAATGAGATTATTCTTACTAAGCTATATTGCCAATCCTCTTGACTATGCGATAGGGTCCCATATATCGTGGACTAAGTTTCCCCTTCTTACCAATCCTCAAAACTCCCTTCACGGGTGAAACTTTCAAATATACCCAATTATCTATTTCGAACTCTAACACCCTTCTCCTAACATAAGTGTAGGATTTTTGACGACTTTGTGCCATTTTCAACCTTCCTTAAATCACTTTCACTTTCTCCATAGCTTGATGAACTAACTCTAGACCTATCAACCCTTCTTCACTAACTTCAAACCATCCAAAAAGAGGTCTGCATCTCCTCCCATAAAGAGTTTCATAAAGAACCATCACTGCTTATGAATATTTTGCCTGTAATTCCAGCAAGATCGGGTCTAGGTCTTTCTCACCTTTTACTTATGGCACTAATGAAGGGTCAGACCCATTCATCATCACTATTCCTCCTTGTGGAATCCATAAGACTGACTCCCAGGCGTGCAATTCTGTGCACATATCTTGCTAATTCTATCTGTTCTTCCTCAACATGGGTGGTGCTACCCATAAACAACCTGCTTAAGGAATTAGCAACAACATTTGCCTTACCAGGGTGATAAAGAAAACTCATGTCATAACCCTTGAGTAACTTTAACCACTCTCTCTCTGTCTGAGATTAAGCTCATTCTAAGTGAACACACCCACATGAACATCATACAACAGTGACACCATATCTTCGAAGAGAAAACTACAGCAGCCAACTCTAGCTCATCACATTACACCTCAATTCGCCTAAACTTGACTATTATTCTCGAATCTATTTTAGGTTCAGATACTCAGTATATAATCAAGAACCAAATTTCATAACTGGGCAGTAGTCAACTTCTCTTTCCTTTCCTAAAAGTTTTCTTCAGAAGCTTCAGACCTTTGAAACTCTGCTGTTTTCTGAGTCAACCTGGTCAAATAAAACCTTTATCTAACAGATCCCTTTACCTGCTCTTTCAACTCTACTGGTGCCATTCTATATGGCGAAAAAGAGATAGGACGAGTATCTGGAATGATGTCTTACCAAAGTCTATTTCTCTCTCGGGAGGGGCTCCAGGTAGGTCATCAGGAAAAAATTCTGGCAACTCTCTTACTATAGGTACTGACTGAAAATGAGGTATCTCAACACTATTGTCATTAACTCGAACTAAGTGATAGATACAACCCTTCAAAACCAACTTTTTTGCCTTAAGATACGAAATGAAAGGACCCTTAAGCACTACTCAACTACAACTCCACTCTATGACTGGCTCACCCGGAAACTGAAAATTGACCACTCGAGTTCTACAATCAACTGAGGCATAACAAGCATGAAGCTAGTCCACACCAAGAAAGACATCCAATACTACCGTGCCTAACTTAAGTAAATTAGCCATGGTACTCTTGTGATTGACGGAAACGGGACAATCGCAATAAACTCTCTCTGCTAGAATAGCCTCACCAACAGGCGTAGAGAAACTGAATAGCTCACTAAGTTGCTCAGAAATAACATCAAAGTTCATAGTAACATAAGGAGTTACAAAAGATAAACTTGCTCTAGGGTCTAGCAAAGCATAAATAGTAAAATCAAAAAGTCGAACCATATCGGTGACAACATCTGGTGAATCCTCTTGCTCATGGCTTCTAGTGAATGCATAGAGGTTGTTTGCTCCTCTGCCAATATTAGTAGTAGCTCCTCTACGTACCATCCTGTTTAGGTGAGCAACTGATGAAGCTTGGGACCTATTGCTCAGATTTCCTCTACCTTGCATGTTCTTAGGGCACTCCTTCATGAAGTGACCCTCTTGTCCACACTTAAAACAACCTGTCTGCCCATCACGACACTTACCTGGGTGGGTTCTACCACACCTAGCACATGTAAGAGCCTTAGTACCCCTTGGTACCATACTGCCTTGAAAATAGGCAGGTCTAGCCCTGAAACTATAGGAATTTCTATTGTACCCATCTTTGTTCTCGGGTGCAAGTGCACTAGCAGATGGTGGAGCAGGTCCCTTCTATTTCTGTGAGAGGGATGACTGATTGGCATCATTCTTTTGCTGCCTGAACTCGTCCCCTACTATCTTAGCCCTCTTATCCTTACACTCTTCTGTATCCTTCATCTTATCCTCCTCAACTTGTTGTAAATGGATCATAAATCTTGCTAGGTCAATAACCCCTATTAGCATAGCTGCCTCGCCTTCCTTGCTTGACTGACGAGATAACCCAGCAACATATGAACTCATTCTACTCCTCATGTCCGCAACCATCTTCGGAGCATAGCGGGAAAGTTGCATGAACTTCAGACAGTACTCATGAACACTCATAGACTCCGGATTAAGGGTGAGAAACTCTTTTATCTTTTCCTCACGCAACTCACGAGGAAAGAAATGCCCCATGAGAGTACTCGCAAACACAACCCAACTCACTACTGGCGCATCCTCTACCCTATTCTTTTTCCATTGTTCAAACCAGACTCTAGCAGCACCCTTCATTTGGTATGTAGCTAGTTCCACCCTCTCCGACTCAGCAACATGCATCACATCAAATACCCTTTTCGGCTTCTCAATGAAGTTCTTTGGATTCTCACTAATACTTGAACATGTGAAGCTTGGTGGGTTCATCCTTAAGAGTTCACAGATCCTTGAAGTATCAACTACTTCGTGTCGATTATCTCTCTGCCCAACATTATAGGTTGCAACATGACTTAACATCTGGATAGCTTCACGAAAATCAACATACTTGATCTCTTCTTAGGTTTGCATTTATAGGGCATTTGGTAACTCTTGTTCCTTACCACTCCTCATAGCTGGACGAACTCTGACTGGTCTTCGTGGAGGCATAATCCTCCAAAAACATGTGTAAGCACAAATTAGAAGGAAATTTTTAGAGATAAACTGTAACGCACGAAATGAATGTAAAAAAAGTAAGATAGTTCCTAAATGTTGCAGTCTCCTAATTTAAGATGTGGCGAGCTTCACATCGATAACTAGGACTCTACAGACACGACTTCATAGACTCCCTAGGACTCTGGAACTCTGTGCTCTGATACCAAGTTTTTCACACCTCGAGCTTACACCCTGGACGTGTCCGGCACTCGAAGACCATTGCTAGCCCCCAAGCGAACCCTTGGCCTTGTTTACTTAACTCAGCGGAAACCTTAACTCAACAGAATAACTCCCTGCTATGAAAGGTCATAAAACAACCTAATTAATAAAATCTGGCCAAAAAGGTAACTCGAGTCTCAAAATAGAATATTTATATATATACATAGATGAGAGACTCAATACTAACTGACTGATTGTCTATGAAGCCTCTATAATACTGACATGGAGGTTAGGACAGATCCCGCAACATCCTAATAAAATAACTAGGAAAAACGAAATAACAGAGTCCTCTGGAATGCAATGAGGCTCACCATTGACTCTGGAGTGCTCAACTGGATCAACGGCGTGCTGGATGATGATCCTGGGTACCTGTGTCTACATCATAATAAGAAGTAGGCCAACTGGCATCAGTACATGAAATGTACGAGTATGCAAGCTGGATAGCTAAACAACAACTTAAGCTTGAAAGGGATACAAAAGAGAACTTACCTTGGCTCTATTCAACTCATGTGTAACTAAACTCAATATAAAGCAATAAGAAACATGCAATATATAAAGCTTGTAAAACTATTAAAAACGTGACGTCAAAAATCATAGTAATAATATCATAAAAAGACAATGCTCCCTCTCAAAGTCTACTTGTGCAATACATGAATGAAGTCCCATACCCCATCCATACAAAGCAGAACCCCTCTAGGAACCATGCAATTTCTACTCTGGGAGTTTCTCTAACCGACAACCACTACTAGGAGCCTAAGTGGTGATACAACGTTGTTACCATCACGCTGCCAGACTATCCTATACTTTGCTGTCATATATAACTACTTTAACTTTAACTTAGTGGATCCACTAGCTTAACTTACGTGATCCTCTAAAAAGTATGACCCGTTAAATCCCATGTTGGCTACATGGTTCTTATGGAGGGTTGAGTTAATATGAACTCGCGTCCCCATTTCGGTTCTAAAGATTACTCTCAAAATATACTTTAGCTCATATGTTTTAAAAACAAACTTCTTTCTCTAGTTTGAATAAATTGCTTAAACAATCCTCTTAAAAGAGGTAATTGCTCTTGAAAACTCTTTCTAAAAAGAACATATAAAAACCAAATTTTAATATGATCATTGATGACTCGGGAAGTCATACTACATAAACATTGGTGGTATATCTAGAGACTATACTGTTTAAACATTGATGACATACTCGGTTGTCGTACTAATCATGTTTCAGAAACTCTTTCGCAAAACTCATCTTTTTCTTAAAAGAGATAGTACTCAAACTGCTCAAAACTCTTTTGGAAATCTCAATTTCCTCTCATCTTAAATGTGAAAACATTTATAAACTTCTTTGGGAATAATTAGTGCCCTAATAACTTTTGAGAAATGAACTTGACTTTATACTATTTACTTAACTTGAAACTCTATACTCTCTACTAAACTTGAAACTTGCGCCTAAAAATGAAGTTCAAACGTTCAATAAAGACTCTTGAAAAACTTTAAAGACTTGCTTCGGCTTACTTCTTAACTTCTAAGCTTGACTCTAACTTCACTTGACTTTGATCCTAACTTTCCTCGAATTGTATTATGGGTTCAACGGTAATTATCTTATGTTTATGCATGAGTTCTTGATGTTTAGATGTACCTTATAGTGTTGTAAACAATTATAAAACATAGGTACATTACCAAGGAACATGTATGAAAAAATGGGTAGTGATTAGGAAAGATTGGCGTCCTTGGCGCGGGGTGCCTGCGTTCAGACTTCAGAGGGGCCTGCTGGGCGCTCTGCAAGGCGTGCCACCCAAGGGGGAAACTTTAGAACCCCTTTTGGTGAGCTGCGCCAGCCTTTTCCCC
Organism: Solanum lignicaule; assembly: GCA_029582545.1. NCBI lineage: Eukaryota > Viridiplantae > Streptophyta > Magnoliopsida > Solanales > Solanaceae > Solanum > Solanum lignicaule. The sequence goes on along the minus strand of JAJOOF010007616.1, from coordinate 4,292 downwards.
CGAAAATCCGACTTTTCCCCTTAGTTTCTCCAACTCTAAACCCTCTTAACATCTAAGGTTCTTTCCCCAAACACTCATAATCATTAAAACCCTCAATATACAATAGATTCAACTTGGAATCCCATCCGGAAACATGCACCAAACCAACAAGAAACTTCAACAACACAACCACAAACTTCAATAAACACAACCATAAACTTCAACAAACACAACCACTCTTTTGTCGGAATTAAAACAAGTTGGCGTGTGAGGGAATGAACCAACCCAACACTATGATCTCACATACCTTATTAGGGATCACCCCCGACGAAAACCACGACGAACTTTGCTTTTTCTTCTCCTTTCACCTGTTCTCTCATTTTCTCTCAAGAACCATAACTCTCACTTTTAAAAGTGAAAACTGATTTAAAATCAGCCTAGACCCTTAATATAACTAAAATAAAAGGATAGGGAAAGGACCAAAATAACCTTACAAATTCGGATGAACTTCCCTGTGCGAACAACCCAACTTCCCAAGGACATAACTCACTCATACGAACTCGGAATCGAGTAAACTCGGCGGCGTTGGAAAGATCACTACAAGAGCTTTCCAAACATAACTGGAAATACACCTAACTCATCCAGAGCTAGGAGTTATAACTGTCTAAAGTTGACCAAAAACTCATGTTTTCCATACTTAGCTAAATATCCAGATTTTGAATTATTTCCAAAAATGGCTATTTCCTATTCTAATCTTCTTCATAACTATTTCAAATTGCCGGATGTTACAATATCTCCCCCTTGGGAACATTCGTCCTCGAATGAGATTACTCTTACTAAGCTATATTGCCAATCCTCTTGACTATGCGTAAGGGTCCCATATATCGTGGACTAAGTTTCCCCTTCTTACCAATCCTCATGACTCCCTTCACGGGGAAACTTTCAAATATACCCAATCATCTACTTCGAACTCTAACACCCTTCTCCTAACATAAGTGTAGGATTTTTGACGACTTTGTGCGATTTTCAACCTTCCTTCAATAACTTTCACTTTCTCCATAGTTTGATGAACTAACTCTAGACCTATCAACCCTTCATCACTAACTTCAAACCATCCAAAAAGAGGTGTTCATCTCCTCCCATTAAGAGTTTCATAAGGAGCCATTACTGCTTATGAATATTTTCCCTGTAATTCTAGCAAGATCGGGTCTATGTCTTTCTCACCTTTTACTTATGGCACTAATCTTTTGTCGGAATTAAAACAACTTGGCGTGTGGGGAATGAACCAACCCAACACTATGATCTCACATACCTTATTAGGGATCACACCCGACGAAAACCACGACGAACTTTACGGACTTTGGTTTTTCTTCTCCTTTCTCCTCTTCTCTCCTTTTCTGTTAAGAACTATAACTCTCACTTTTCAAAGTGAAAACTGATTTAAAATAAGCCTAGACCCTTAATATAACCAAAATAAAAGGTTAGGGAAGGGACAAAATTACCCTTACAAATTCGGATGAACTTCCCTATGCGAACAATCGAACTTCCAAAAGGCATAACTCACTCATACGAACTCGGAATCGAGTAAAATCGGCGGCGTTGGAAAGATCTCTCCAAGAGCTTTCCAAACGTAACTTGAAATACATCTAACTAATCCTGAGCTATGAGTTATATCTTTCTAAAATTGACCAAAAACTCATCTTTTCCATACTTAGCTAAATTTCCAGATTTTGATTTCTTTCCAAAAATGACTATTTCCTATTCTAATCTTCTTCATAACCATTTCAAATTGCCGGATGTTACAATATCTCCCCCTTGGGAAGATTCGTCCTCGAATGAGATTACTCTTACTAAGCTATATTGCCAATCCTCTTGACTATGCGATAGGGTCCCATATATCGTAGACTAAGTTTCCCCTTCTTACCAATCCTCATGACTCCCTTCACGGGTGAAACTTTCAAATATACCCAATCATCTACTTCGAACTCTAACACCCTTCTCCTAACATAAGTGTAGGATTTTTGACGACTTTGTGCCATTTTCAACCTTCCTTAAATCACTTTCACTTTCTCAATAGTTTGATGAACTAACTCTAGACCTATCAACCCTTCCTCACTAACTTCAAACCATCCAAAAAGAGGTCTACATCTCCTCCCATAAAGAGTTTCATAAGGAGCCATCACTGCTTATGAATAATTTGCCTGTAATTCCAGCAAGATCGGGTCTAGGTCTTTCTCACCTTTTACTTATGGCACTAATCTTTTGTCGGAATTAAAACAACATGGCGTGTGGGTAATGAACCAACCCAACACTATGATCTTACATACCTTATTAGGGATCACCCCCGATGAAAACCACGACGAACTTTACGGACTTTGGTTTTTCTCCTCCTTTTTCCTCTTCTCTCGTTTTCTCTCAAGAACTATAACTCTCACTTTTCAAATTGAAAACTGATTTAAAATAAGCCTATACCCTTGATATAACCAAAATAAAAGGTTAGGGAAGGGACCAAAATACCCTTACAAATTAGGATGAACTTCCCTGTGCGAACAATCCAACTTCCAAAAGGCATAACTCACTCATACGAACTCGAAATCGAGTAAACTCGGCGGCGTTGGACAGATCACTCCAAGATCTTTCCAAACATAACTTGAAATACACCTAAGTCATCCTGAGCTAGGAGTTATATCTGTCTAAAATTGACCAAAAACTCATGTTTTCCATACTTAGCTAAATTTCCAGATTTTGATTTCTTTCCAAAAATGACTATTTCCTATTCTAATCTTCTTCATAACTATTTCAAATTGCTGGATGTTACAATATCTCCCCCTTGGGAAGATTCGTCCTCGAATGAGATTACTCTTACTAAGCTATATTGCCAATCCTCTTGACTATGTGATAGGGTCTCATATATCGTGGACTAAGTTTCCCCTTCTTACCAATCCTCATGACTCCCTTCACGGGTGAAACTTTCAAATATACCCAATAATCAACTTCGAACTCTAACACCCTTCTCCTAACATAAGTGTAGGATTTTTGACGACTTTGTGCCATTTTCAACCTTCCTTAAATCAGTTTAACTTTCTCCATAGTTTGATGAACTAACTCTAGACCTATCAACCCTTCCTCACTAACTTCAAACCATCCAAAAAGAGGTCTACATCTTCTCCCATAAATAGTTTCATAAGAACCCATCACAGCTTATGAATATTTTGCCTGTAATTCCAAAAAGATCGGGTCTAGGTCTTTCTCACCTTTTACTTATGGCACTAATCTTTTGTCGAAATTAAAACAACATGGCATGTGGGGAATGAACCAACCCAACACTATGATCTCACATACCTTATTAGGGATCACTCCCGACGAAAACCACGACGAACTTTACGGACTTTGGTTTTTCTTCTCCTTTCTCCTCTTCTCTCCTTTTCTCTCAAGAACCATAACTCTCACTTTTCAAAGTGAAAACTGATTTAAAAAAAGCCTAGACCCTTAATATAACCAAAATAAATGGTTAGGGAAAGGACCAAAATACCCTTACAAATTCGAATGAACTTCCCTGTGCGAACAACCCAAATTCCAAAAGGCATAACTCACTCATACGAACTCGGAATCGAGTAAACTCGGCGGCGTTGGAAAGATCACTCCAAGAGCTTTCCAAACATAACTTGAAATACACCTAACTCTTCCTGAGCTAGGAGTTATAAATGTCTAAAATTGACCAACAACTCATATTTTCCATACTTAGCTACATATCCAGATTTTGAATTCTTTCCAAAAATGACTATTTCCTATTCTAATCTTCTTCATAACTATTTCAAATTGCCGGATGTTACAATATCTCCCCCTTGGGAACATTCGTCCTCTAATGAGATTAGTCTTACTAAGCTATATTGCCAACCCTCTTCACTATGCGATAGGGTCCATATATCGTGGACTAAGTTTCCCCTTCTTACCAACCCTCATAACTCCCTTCACGGTGAAACTTTCAAATATACCCAATCATCTAGTTCGAACTCTAACATCCTTCTCCGAACATAAGTGTAGGATTTTTGACGACTTTGTGCCATTTTCAACCTTCCTTAAATCACTTTCACTTTCTCCATATTTTGATGAACTAACTCTAGACCTATCAACCCTTCCTCACTAACTTCAAACCATCCAAAAAGAGGTCTACATCTCCTCCCATAAAGAGTTTCATAAGGAGCCATCACTGCTTATGAATATTTTGCCTGTAATTCCAGCAAGATCGGGTCTAGGTCTTTCTCACCTTTTACTTATGGCAGTAATCTTTTGTCGGAATTAAAACAACTTGG